>CM023360.1:373969-552207 GCA_013282895.1 Eriosoma lanigerum | reverse complement strand
TGTCTGGTACACATGAAATATATTAATTGTTTTAATTGCGTTCTGCTATCTAACATTTCGAAAGTAAATATTATGTTATAGCAATATATTATTCAGCTTTTGCAGAATTACATTATGGGGTTAAAAATATTGACAATTAAAATATAAGTTTGCATATCTAATAATGTTTTTATTATTATAGCTTCAAAACACAAAATTATAAAAAATACATCATAAATAAATTTTATACAAAAATTAAAAAAAATTATTATAATTAATAGTAAAAGTTTTATTTAGCTGAAGTTGCTAAATTATCTTCTTTTAACTGTCCTAATAATATTTTATGATATTTATTTGATGAAATTGCTACAGTTGCAGTACAGTCGTTTGTCTTGTAGATGCCAACCAATAAGTTGGATTTTTCAAACATATTCGAACGTAATGAAATAATAATGAACTGAGAATTTTTCGTACGTTCCTAAAAAACAAATATTATCAATATTAATTATTTTTCTAGTCTTATTTAAAATAATATATATAATACAGGCAATGTGGTGGTCCTCCTAAGGCATTGTGAACCTTATTAAAAAATAACAAATATTATTATAATTTACTAGATATTAGTATAACCTAACCTAACCTATAAATGATAAACTGACATGCTGACAGCTAATCGATGATTTACAGGCCAACTACAACTTACAACGCGTAAGCGATTACTTTTTTGAAATTCACTTTTTGTCATTTTCGCGTATATGACACTGAAATGTATACATAGAACACACTCTGGTATCAATATTGCAAATAGAATTTTTTTATTGATGTTCAAGTGTTTTTTGTAAGCGTCAAAAATTATAGTGCTAGAAATAATTAGACCACAAGCAACACTAATTGATGTAAGCGACATTTTGTGAAAATATTATTTTTCATTATTGTGTTTTACAAACATTTATATGTTTTCCCTCATTTTATAAGATAACTCTATTGTTGATTGTAAATATTATTTTATTTGTTAATAATTATTATTTATAAATTATAGTATTTTATATGGTTATTATGCTTTTACATTGTGTTTAAATGTTTTTGTGTTGTTTTAAAATAGTAATAATTTAGCGTAAGTGCCAATTTTTATATTAATAAGTTACAACTAAGAAATTAAGAACATAACAATGTAAGGTAAGATTGTGTAACTTGTCAGTTGTAATTTGTAATAATTTAAACACTTAAATATGGGAATCAAATGTACTATTTGTAGAAAAAATCAAGCAAATCAGAATCTATATATTTTCATTCATAAGTACAAAATGATTCATTTATTATTATCCTATTTTAGATATTATTTAAATAAATATATATTATTTTAACTATCCCACATACATGTTTTCATGTAAATCACAGTGTAAAATTTACATTAATGTAAACAAACATTTTATTTGTCTGTTAATGGTGACACTGTTATAGCAATAGACGCAAGCTCATGACCACATCACTCAACCCTGCCAATCATCTATGGTCCGTCTATTAGTATAAGATCTATGCATAATGCTTATGTTATGTAACTCATTTAAGCATTTTCTAACTTAGAAGGAGGCTATAATCGTCGTATGTATTTTAATATAATGATATTTTATCATTTATCTTAACTAATATCTAATAAATTATAAAACTATTTGTTATTTTTTAAATAAGGTTTACAATGCCTGAGTAGGACGGACCACATTGTCCTTAAAATTTATATATAAATAATCTCTTATATACATTTCTAAAAAAATTTATAAGATGTTTTATGAATGTATTTAAATGTATTTATAAATGTTATATTTTAAAAATGGAAAATTAATTGTATTTTTAATTACCTTAATGTAAAATGCAATGATTGATACATTTTTGAAATCTAACGCTGCGTCAATTTCATCCATAACATACAATGGCGAAGGTTTGTAATAATGAAGAGCAAATACAAGTGCTAATGACGA
Organism: Eriosoma lanigerum; assembly: GCA_013282895.1. Lineage (NCBI taxonomy): Eukaryota > Metazoa > Arthropoda > Insecta > Hemiptera > Aphididae > Eriosoma > Eriosoma lanigerum. Next base: position 550,252 of record CM023360.1, on the reverse strand, counting down.
CAATGTTTTTTCACCGCCAGATAAATTAGATATTACTTTCCATGTTTTCTTTGGTGGTCTAACACTAAAAGTAAATATCATTGAGAATAAATGTTTGCCCTGATGTTTGATGGTACCTGATTTTCATAACGAAATAAACAAACCTGAAATTAACCCCTTCACTGAATGGATCTAATGAATCAATTAGTTCAAGTTCAGCATCTCCACCAAGTGTAATCATCTGATACATTTCTTTTAATTTAATTGTTATTTTCTTAAACGAAACCATGAATTCATCTCTTCTCCGTTCTCTTACTTTATTAATCATGGCATTATGTTCATTATATAACTTTAAAATTATGGCTACTTCATTAGCTTTTTCATTATATTGTTGAGTCTGATAAAATTATATATAAGAATAAATGTTTATTAAACCATAAGACGTTAAAATGAAGATATATAATTATTTTAATATAATACTTACTCTTTTTTGATATTCTTCAAGTATGTTAAAATTAGGTTTTTCACCATTAAGATTAGTATTTAGAATTACAAGTTCTTCTTTAATTACTTCTCCATTCATGATATTTAATTGATCAGGAGAATACTGAATGAATGTTTCTCTTGTTGGGTCAATAATTTCATCATCATCTTTCTCTTCATCATCATCTTTCTCTTTATCATCATCTTTCTCTTTATCATCATTGTCAACATGCATTTGTTTAGGTTTTTTTTTTTCTAAACCATCCATATCTTGGCTATTAGATTCATAAGGCTGATAAGATTCTATAATTGGATCACGCTGAACATTATCAATATTTGGGATCTTATGCAACGTTAATTTGGACAACTAAAATTTATAATAACAAAAATAAGATTTAGATTAATCAAAAGTTTATAAATGTTGCTGATTTTGTAATGTATTTTTAATAAAATAACATTTTTTACCTAATATTATACTTGTACAAGTATATATTTTTTGACCTTGTGAATATTATTTTGTTTTTATACATTTCATTAATAAATCATATGTTATATTTTATTCTAATTTGCATTCATTCAATTTATTTGCCAAATTAAATTGTGGTTTATTATAATTAAGATTTTAATGCAACGATATTGCATTAGAAAATACGATACCGAGCAAAACTCAATATAATTATTATAAATATATATATATATATTAATATCAATATTAATATTATACTGATAGACTGTTCCAAAAGTTTACAGTAAACTATCTATAAGAATACTAAAAAAAAAAAAAATTCATGTCTCTACGATCAAAACTCAATTAGTTATCACGAAATAAAAACTTTAAAATAATGAAAATCGTAATTTTCAATTCTACTAAAGATTATAACTTTAAAAGTTTATAAATAAAAATTGTCAGTTACAATTTAAAAAATATTTTGGAAATAGATTAATTAGTATATAAGTGTATAATGGCGTCTATAAAATTTTCAAACTGATAAACCGAAAATTGCAGGTAAAATTAAACATTTTTGGAAAAAAATTCAAAGCTCTATACTTAGTGAACCAATCATTTTCAATTTTTTTTTCATTAGTGTAGAATTTATGTAAATAGTCAAAAAAATGTTTAAGTTCCCACGATCAAAACTTAATTAGTTATCACCAAATAATATAAAATAACAGGAATCGTAATTTTGCCTATTTTCAGCCATTTTTTGACAGTATTTCTTCTCCCAATGAAAAATGTTAGAGAAATTTGTAAAATGATCTAAATAAAATACCAACTAAATGCTAAACTAAACTTTATTTTTACTCAAAATTGTGCTTTCAGACATAGAGAGAAAAATAAATAAAACCATACATTTTTCCGCTATGCTCAGAATCTAAAAATCTTAATATATACTCTGTTCGCTGAGAGATCAGTACTGCGAATTGTAGAATGACAATCAAACAGCTGTTGTAACCTAATTTCTCTTTTTCAGCAACCCAATTGTTCCAACGACATCCGATCAACAGTACCAAAACAGTCAATTAATGACTATCTATTGATTATAATTGTTCCAGCCCGTAATAGGGGTGAGAAGGGCTATGGTTGTGCGCGAAAACGGACCAATTTTAGTCAATCTTCGCACATTCTCTCGGCAAAGAGTGTATAGGTATGCTATATTTATGCTATGACAATTTTAACAGTTTTATCTTAAACCGAACGCAAAAATCAATGAGAAAACAATAATAAATATAAATTAAATTATTATATAATACAATTTTTAAGCAACTATTTTGTAATCTTTGTACTTTTTTACCTTATCTGTTTTGTTATTGATTCCATCTTCTAATCTTCTAATTTTTATTTTTATTTCATCAAAATTTTGTAATAATTTTATTTTATCTTTACGTAATTCATTAGATCTAGAAGTAGTCTCATCTTCTTTGTTTTTGAATTCCTCAATATTCTCTTTTTGTTCATCTATAATTTTCTATATAAATGATCAACTCTTAATTAATTAAACATTTTTAAATTTTAATACTAGAAACTAGTAAAAAATTTTATTTTAACCCTGTAAAACACTCATCTTTAATCAAATAATTTGTTAACACTAGTAACACTCCGTACCTCAATTGATTTTTGACTATAAGTTTATTCAAAATACATATATTTAAGTTAAGGATAATCAATTTATACAAAACCATAATATTATAAAAAAAATTGTCTTTTTATTATTTTAAAACTTCATATGATAACGAGTATCATAAAGAATATTTCAATATAATACATAAAATACATAAAATGTATTATATTCATTCTCTAACAAATAAAAAGGAAAATAAAAAAAAAAAACATTAAAATATTTGTAGTATGATGGGATATTATATTTATTTACAATGTTGTTTTGTTAATATTTTACCTATCAACATTATTTTATGCAGTATTAGTTGATACATGTAATATTATTAATGCTATTTTTTTTGCATACAAATTTGACATTCACTATAGCAAACTGTTGTAACACAATGTCAGACCCTATCATTTTCAAGTAGAATCATACATTGACAAAATATTACAAATAGGGCTCGGGACTTATTGCATTGAAAAACATGAAAATATGCATGCAAATATCTAACAAAATAAATTTTAATTGCTTATTATAAATTTAATTATAAATAAAAAAAATTAATCATTATATTATTTTGTAATTGTTACTATAGTCACCATTCGGCAATTAATGATGAACTGTCAACCTACAATGACCTGACATTTTGCATTCCTAATTTAGAAAATGCATAAGTGTTAATACAATAATACCTAAATAAGCAATAAATCTGATTTAAATTTAAATTTATATGAAGAACTGGAAAAAGTATAAATATAATACAGCATATTGGTTGAACTTAATAATTGTTCATAATCTGTGACATAATTGGTATTCATAATTGGTAGAAATATTAATTTTAAAATTATAATTCATAACAAAATAATTTCTTCGAAAATATATATTGTATTTTAATCTAATATCAAATATTCTTCTCTTAAACTATGAAAAATGTTTTTTAATTAAAATGAATTATTTTCTTTTAACTTGTTTTATGAACCATAAAGACAACTAAAGGGAAAAGGTAAAACATCCATAAATAGTACTTTCAAGCTTTGATTAATTTGTGTTTAATAGTAAAACAGCAATAAAAAAACTAATTAGGAAAATGTAAAATACATTTCCCATTAAAATACTTGATCATAGTATATTGATTTGTCTAAAAGTAATATGAATATTAATTTAAAAGTTTAAGACTTACCATGGTATCTTTCATTTTATTTTCTAATTCTTCATGTAAAGTATCATTTTGTAATAATTTTTGGTTGAGTGATTTTATGTTCTCATTAAATTCATTTATGTCATCTGTTAAAATTTTAATTTGTCCTTCTGATTTTTTTATCTGTCTGTAATAAATAGATGGACGTAAATGTTAAAATTCATTATAATATAACAAGGAATAATTATTATCTGTAAACTATAATTTAATTTATATAAATCTAGTGAAAAATTATAAATCAATTTTTTATTTTTTGTAATACAGAATATAAAGAGAAAGTCAGTACAGCCAATTTGTCCACTAACATATAGTATACTAAAATAATATTTAGTATAACCTTGCACAAAGATTCTAAAAAACATTCCGGAATAGGCCTACCTTCGATGCCTAGGAATTGTTAGAGACAATGTATGCCTATTTTAAAACCTTTTTTATATATTATTTCGATCAGATCAATACAATTTTTTTAATCAACTTATTGACATTACCTTTTGGACAGTGGCGTCATTTGAGGGGGGCAACTCATACATTTACCATAGCCTATAATTAGCCAAATCCTAAGTCGGCAGATTTCAAAAATAACAACCCCTAAATTGATTACCGCTTACAATAAAATAAAATACACACCAAAAAAAATGACTTCTCCTACTCCTGTTCTTAAAAATAGTCTTCAAATTTATGAGTCTGTCCTAATCTAGTAAAAACTGAAATGACACCACTGCTTTTGGACAAACCCTATTTAAAGAAAAAAACTTACCTTTCAGCAGCATTTATATCAACGTTAACTTGATTAATACCACTGAGTGTTTCTTCCAATTTATTTTTTGCTTCATTAAGTAAACGCATAGCTTCTTTGGGCTCTCCTACAGTAATTTGTTCAATTTGTTTCTTTAAATTGTCAACTTCAGACTTAATTGTATTATACTTTTCTTTTGCTTCTTCCAATTCTATAATAAATAATATATATTATAATAACATTTTCTTTTTCAATCAAGTTATTAATATAACTTTTTTTTTATTCATTTTGTCATCTATGAGATAGTTGGAAATTTTTGTTACATAAATGTAAAGAATATTTAGAAAAGTTATATGATGGAAATGATGAGGCAACAGAAAATTATATTGGAAAAGATTTACCGAGTTGAAGAAGACAAAATAGGACCCAGTATAATAAAAAGCGAATTCATCATAGCAATCCATGACTTAAAATCAAATAAAGCAGCAGGTATAGATGAAATACCAGCTAAATTGTGGAAAGTTGTAGGAAAAGAAACGAGATATATTTTATTTAAAATGGTAGAAAAACTTACCAAGAACATAGTACCAAAAGATTTTATACAAAGTAGAACTATACTTATTCCCTAAAAAGGAAATCCTATCGAATGCAACAAATATAGAACTATCAGCCTCCTTACACACACATCAAAAATACTTTTAAACATTATAAAAAATAGAATATAGAAGAAAACGGAAGTAAATCTAGGAGAAGATCAATTAGGATTTAGAAAAGGCATGGGTATCAGAAAAGCTATTCTAGCTTTGAGAATGATTGCAGAAAGAAGGCTGATATGAACAGAAATACTTATATTGGGTTTATCGATTTAAAAAAAGTGTCAGACACCGTAAATTAAAACCTGTTTATAACCACCTTGAAAAGAACTGGCCTAGATTAGAGAAACAGAAAACTTATTATGGAGCTATATAAAGATCATGAAACAATAAGTAGAATAAAATGCGTACCAACAGCTAGAATTCACAGATAGGTAAGACAAGGCTGTTCTTTGTCACTATATTAATATCTTCATAGAAAGATTTGTTCCAGAACTCAAAGTAAAAGCTAAAGGTGTAAAAATACATGGAAAAGTAATCCATTGTATTAGATTTGCTGATGATATTTCTATGGTAACAGAGGTAGTGAAGGATATGCAACAATCACTGGCTACATTTAATGAAATATGGCGGTAAGTAAAGAGAGCATAGTTTCTACCGTTAACATATAATTCGATAACAAAACTATTGATCAGGTACAGCAATGAACATATTTAGGAAGTATACTAACGAGTAACAGCAGATGTTTGGTAGAAATAAAACACCAAATAGCCATGGCAAAATCTTCATAAAAAAAAAAAAAAACAGCTATTTACAAACAAAAATCTTAGTCTTGTGACTAGAAAATACTTTGTCATGCTACGTATGGAAAGTTAGCTACTTTTATTGTATGATAGTGAAACTTGGACCTTAACAGCACAAGATAAAAAAAAGTATCAAAGCAATGGAAATTTGATAGAAACTCGGAGATTACTTCGTATTAGTTAGATGGAAAGGAAGAGCAACGAAAAAATTCTCCAAATAGTAGAGGAGAAGAGAGTATTGCTATCCATCATTAGATCAAGAAACGGAAAAATTATAGGATAGTAATGAGACATTTCCCCTTCATAACCAATATAATGGAAAGAAGAATCAATGGATGTAAAAGAAAAGGAAGACTGAGGAAGACACAAAGAGATGTTTAGAATGCCTAGATTCAATGGGCATTCACATATGAAGACTCAAGCATTAAAAAGAGAAGAGTGGAAGCATATTTTTCCTATTTTTTTTTGTTAAGGCTTAGGCTTATGGAAAAGAAGAAGAAATGTTAAAAATGACATACAATGTATCATAATTACAATAATTATTAATTACCATTTTTGCAACACACAATTCTGCTTACCCTATTTTAAATAAAACATATTATATCAATGTTTTTATGCTACACACAAGGTCCACTATTATTCCAGTGATTAGATTTAATAGTAACTTCTTAAAGTAAATGTTAGTATAATAATAGATAATACCCTATATATTAAATTATTGGCAAAAAATATATTGAGGATTTTTAATCTTCAAACTAATATAACATAGTTACATTTTTTCATGAAGTTTATCATGACTATTTATTAAAATACCAGTATTTAAATTTTTGAAGCATCAAATGACATTAATTTAGGACGTACTAAACTAAAAATATACCTATTTTAACTTACAAAGTTATGAAACAAACTTTGTACTTATATAGCATAGATTTAAATCAAAATTAAATCTATTTTACTATTTTTAGATTCTGAGAGAAGGTAGGAATGTATTGGTTTTACAAAGTTTTTTTTTTTTATGACTGAAAACATTTTTTTGGGTAGAGATTAGAATATTCCAGGAATACTTTCCAGGTAGGCTTTTAGTAGCTAATTACATCTATTTGGTATTTTTTTTGGCAAATTTTTCTAATTTCTCAAAAAATTTTTCTTGGCAGAAGAAAAGCTACCAACAAATAGCAGAAAATCGGCAAAATTACATTTTTCATTATTTTGATTCTTATATTTCATAATAACTATCACCTGGCAAAGAAGTTATAGTGCATTAAATTTTATATTTTTTTAACACGTAACTTTTTTACGAGATGGTATTTTATAAAACAAACATGACAAACCCTCCAAAATATTCTTCTCTATAAATTTGCTAATACATGTTTTTATATTATGTTCATTCAACCTATATGCCACAATTAATATTCTGCATTGCTGTGATTTTGCTAAATTCCCTGTTAGATAGACAGAGCATCATTGAAAAATATGCAGATATGAATAACATTTAATCTCGGTCATAATAACCCCTAAAAACATATCTATGATTCCTCAATTTATCTCGCAAATAAAATATCTGGTTGCATGCTACTTAGTTAGTAATTTCTTTTAACCTTTTTCAGCTTTTATTATTTCCGCTTCTTTATTGGCAACTGCTACTGGATCTGTTTTTTTTTCCACAATTACTAATTTTTGAGCTTCCATTAAATTTTTCACTTGATTTTCTTTTTCTTTCCACATCTAGTATTTAAAGCATATATATAAAATAATACACATAATAGAACATAATAGAACTAACTTACATTTATCCGAGATGAACATTGTTTAATTATCAAATTTAGTTCATCGATTTCTCTACGATGTTGCTCAATGTTAGTTTGGAAATCAAATATTTTAGATTGTGTTTCTATCAATTTGACTTCTAAGTCTTTAACAATCTTATCTAGTTTTTCAACATCATTTTGACTCACTTGAGATGTGTTGCCCCCAGCATACCGTGACTTAATTTCTTGAGGTCCTATTTTACCCTTAATGGGTCTTCCACCACCAGACATAATACCTATTTTTAAATAAAATATTTATTAAATTATTATTTGAAGTCTAATTAAGTCATACCTGACTGATCAATTAAATCCCCTTTGTATGTAACAACTCTGTAACGAGTTTGAGTACCAAATGCAATTCTTCTTGCCTGTTCTAAATCATTAGCTAGTAATGTATCAAACAAACCCGAATAAAATGTTAGTCTAAAACGATTGTCTAATATTTGAATAAGATCAAAAACTCTTTTTGCATTTTCAGGGCTAATAAAATTAAAACATTTTCATACAAATTATTATTATTACTTGATATAATTTATTTATAACCATTTAAACAAAGGCAAATACAGGAAAATAATTTGGGTGGGTTTTAAAAAAATATCAATATTAAATTATATATATTTAAATGTAATAAAATGTTGGTTTAATTTTAAATATATTTTATTTTTTATCAACAAAATCTGGGGAGGGGTAAACTTTCCTACCATGTTTGCCACTGCATTCGAACATTAAATAAGCAAATTTACTCACTATTTATTACTTTTATCTGCAAGTGATTTATATTTTTGAATTTGAGGCAAGATTGAAAATGTTAGTCGTCCAATATTGTTTTGTCTCAGTTTTTGAATGCATGCATGAGCTGCATCTGATGTCTCAACAACAATATGATCAGTGGAGCCACAAGCTGTAGATGCTGGTATATCATTATTTTCTTCTACCTGACCATAATCTCCCTGTAAATTAATAATTATTCATCTCTTATTTTTTCTATTTTTATAAGTTAAACTCCTAGCAGTCCTACCCAGTGGCAGATTTTCAAAATATTCTTGGGGGGGGGGGTTTCAAAAGATAATGTTAAAAAACGAAAGGTTGACTTTAGACGTTTCTTCTTCGTCCTTTCAGTCCTCAGAAAAATTAATGGTTTAATATAATTAAGATTTGAAAGCAATGTTATTGCATTAGAAAATATGATTCTAAGCGAAATTAAATATAATTATACAATATATTATACTAATAAGCCGTTCCAAAAGTTCATGTGTATAAACTATCTATGAGGATACTAAAAAAATGCCAAGTACTTATGTTCAAAATTGCATTAGTTATCATGAATAATCTAAAATCAATTTCATCAAAATTACGATTTCTGTGAAATTTGACGTTTAACACTTTTGAGAAATTTAAAATATGAGCTAAATAAAATGCTAACTACATGCAATTTTCTACAGAAAGCATACTCCAGTTGTGGTAAATGGACAGTTATTTCTAAAAAATTGCATATATTATTCAATTTCACTAAATATTAAAATTTTAGAAGCTTATAAAATTGTGTTTTGCAATTTTCAAAAATATTTTGTAAATAGATTAAATAGCGTATGAGTAGATTTCTATAAAATGTTGAAACTGTTAAACCCAAAATTGCATGTAATATTTGCATAAACATTTTTGGGAAAAATTTTAAAGCTCTATAATTCGTCAGAAAATTAAACAATCGTTTCCAAAATTTTTTCTCTTGTGGAATACCAATGTGAATACTCAAAAAATTTCAAATTCCTACCATCCTAATTAGCAAATACCTAATTAATTATCACCAGATAAAAAAATTTGAAATAATGGAAACCGTAATTTTGCCGATTTTCGTCATTTTATGGTAGTTTTCTTTTCCTAGGGAGAAATTTTTTTGAAAAATGAGCTTAAAAAGTACCAACTAGATGCAATTTGCTATGGAAAGCATACTTTATTTATGATAATCGGACCATTGTTTTTACTCGAAAAATTATTTTCAGAGACAAAAAAAAAGTCATTGTAAAACCAATACATTCCTTGCTTCGTTCAGAATCTAAAATATATAAAATTGTATAGGTATCTATAATATAATAATCGACAATATTCAAATATAATCGTATTATTATTATCAGAAATTTAATGTTACATATGCATATAGGTTTATGTATAAAAGCACATACTAATTAGGTAGGTACTTTTCAGTTTGTGTACACAAGAATAAATAGGATAGAGTTAAACATTGTGTTTCAACATATTATTTCAGTATTGGTACGTCATATTATATCGGTGTCTGAGGAAGGGGGTCCAGACCCCATGGACGGGGGGGGGGGGGGTTACGGGGGTTAAAACCACCACTAGTCGTACCCATAGTGTAAACACCACAATTTATGATTAAACCCATTCTATTATCTATTATAATCGAATAATCAAATAGGTACTGCCGATATTCGTAAACTATCCATTTATAAACTTATAGTAATACTTATCAATTTTTCCGATTCATTCTGAATTACCAATACTTAGTCATAAAGTTCTAGTGCACGTAGATCCAATGTAATTGCGGTATAAACAACGCATCTCAACTATTCCTATATCTAATTATTTCTAAATCAAAAATACTCTTTTTTAGTGCTGGGCCGATACCACTTTTTTCCGATATATATATTGCTGGTATAAAACCGATCTAATATTTTTCCTAGTTTCCATGAACCAATATAAAAAAAAAAACGATTAATTTTAGTATAGGTGTTATCTTATTTATTATTAATAATTATTGATATATCGATATGCGACAGTATGGTGCATTGTATCGGCTTTTTTCAGTTCTGAAAAAAACGTGATACCTGATATACCAATATTAATAACGGTTATCAGTATCAGCCCAACCCTACTTTTTTTTTAAAATATGAGTGTATTCAATAAAGTAATATAGTTAATTTATATGTCATTAATTAAATTATTAAAATATTAAGTGTTATTTTATTATATATTTAAAGAATAAATATTAGTGTACTTATAACATACACTAAAATACAATAAATTAATTGGTAAACACCGCACTGCAAACGCCAATGTGATTTTTAATGACGTGACTGCTAGGAAGTTATAATAAAAATCACTTACACATCTACCAAGAACTCCACGGATATCGCCTTTTTCTTTCAAATTTAATATATACTGAATTGGCCTACTTCGTTCAGTCGTTTCAGCATAGGCTGTCCTTTTTTCAGTTAAGCTTTGACGTATAGTTTGTAATTTAGTTTTTATCTGTTCCTCATCATTCTTCAATTTTTCAATATTTTTTTCTATATCTTTAATTGAATTTTTATGAACAAATAAATCTTCTTCTGCCTTTTCTTTTTTCCTTTAAAGCATAATAAAATAATAATAATTGACCATAATTATAAACTAATTAAAACTATAATATTAAATACCTCATATTTTCTGTAAAATCGTCAGTTCCTTTTGTTAGTTGTTCTTCAAGCTTACTTAATTTTTCTCTTTCAGATTTCTCTGTATCTAAGAGTACCTCAAACTCTGTTTTTAAAGTTTGAAACTAAAAACAAAACATAATTGTAATCAAAATAATTTAATTTAAAACCATAGTTTATACATATTTATAATAATTCTTATTTCTTATTATTAAATATCATAATTTATAATTTAGGTAAAAAAAAATTTAAAAAACATGGAAATTAAAATTAGGTACCTAATTAAACATACTATAACAAAATATAATTTTGAAATCTTTAAAACTTACTTTATATTGTTTACTACCAACAAGTTTCTGCAGTTTTAATTCCTCGGGAGCCAACAAGTCTTTTTCTTCCCTAAATTTTTTTGATTTTTCAAACCCATTAGAATTTATTTTTGAATAATTTTCTTCCAATTTTAAGCATTCAGCCTTTAAAGGTTCTAATTGAGATTGCAATTGCTTTAGTTCATTTTCTTTAATTTCTGGTACACATTTAGCTTTGTTTATCTAACCAAACATTTTTATATAATACTTATTAATTTATTTAAATTATAAATAGACGGAAAAAAATAAAAGTGAAAAGATCGATTTTGGATGTACCTCCTTCGTCCTTTCAGTCCTCGGAGAAATAGTGTTTTATTATAATTATTAAGATTTTAATGCAATGATATTGCATGAGAAAATACGATTCTGAGCAAAACTCAATATAATATACTGATAGGTCATTCTATAAGTTTACCACATGTCTAAACTACCTATTAGAAAACTCAAAAAAAATTTAAAGTACCTACGTTCAAAACTGCATTAGTTTTCATGAAAAACCTAAAATCAATTTCATCAAAATTACGATTTCCGTAAATTTTGACATTTTCCCATCATTTTTTGGTAGTTTTTCTTCTCTCAAAGAAAAACTTTTAACAAAATTTGAAAAATGAACTAAATATAAGGTACCAACTAGATGTAATTTGCTATAAAAGGAATTATTTAAGACATATTATTTCTATCTTAAAAAGTACCTTCAGGCATAAAAAAAAAAAAAAACATAATATTCAATTATACAAAAATATTCAAATTTTAGAAACTTATGAAAAAAATTGTCAACTACAAAAATTTTTAAAAATATTTTGGTAATAGATTAAATAGTATTTGAGTAGACTTCTATTAAATTTGCAAAACCGTTAAAAACAAAATTGCATGTAACATATTTGGAAAAAAATTCAAAGCTCAGTACTTATATATATATAAAACTAATATGTTGATACTCAAAAAAAATTTCAAGTCCTTACAATCAAAACTTAATTAGTTATCATGAAATAAAAGAAATTAAATTAACGGAAACCGATTTTCTGCCATTTTTTGGCAGTTTTTCTTACCTCAACGAAAAACTTTTGAGAAGTTCGAAAAATAAGCTAAATAAAGTACCAACTAGATGCAATTTGCTACCGAAAGCATACCCTATTCATGGTAATCGGATCATTATTTCTACTCAAAATCATGCTTTCTTTCAAACATAAAAAAAAATAAATGTAAAACCAATACATTTTCTAAAAAATAATTATATATAAATCATATTTCTTATTTACTAATATTTAGTAAATTTGAACAAAGGAAAAACTAAAATTAAACCATTGATAACGAGAACTTGAATAGGTTTTTAATTTACCTTGTTTTTTTCTTGTTTTATGGAATTTTCAAATTTTTTTATCTGATTAGTTTTCTGAGTAATTGTATATCTAGTTTCAGTATCACTCGAAATAATATTTTTGTATTTCTTTTCAAGATTTTCATATTTCTTTATATCTAATTTTAATTTTCTGATAAAGAATATAAAATAGAAATTAGAAATATTTATACATTTATACAAATCAATTTCAATTTTTTAATGTATTGTAATATCTAACAATAACAAATTCATTACCTAACACATACTAATATTTTCCTTTTTTAGATTATCTCATTGTAATATGTTAAGCATAATGTATGATTCATAATGATAATACAAATTTTGAAACTTACTCATTTAGACATCGCAATATTTCGTCTTTACCCTTTTTATTTTCAGCAATATCCTTAAGTTCTTTTTCTATAGAATCTAAATTTTCTTCGATCCTTTTTTTTTCTTCAGTTTCAGTCATAACTAATTTAGTTAGTTTGTGTCTAAAAAATGCATTAAGTATAAATTAAAAAGTAAATAATATAATATAATTTTAATTTTATTATATTTGAATAAATTGATAAAATATAAAATTATACAAACATAGATCTTTGATAATCTTTATTGTGCAATTGAGCTATTTGGTTTTGTAATTTTAGAACTCTAATTGTAGCCTCTGCTGGCTCAATAAGTTCTTCTCGTTCCTTTCTAACAAATTTCAAACGAGTTATTTTTTCATTTTTCTCTAATGATATATCTTTTATTTTCTCTTCAAGTTTGAATATCGGCTTCTAAAATTAAATATATTAAAATATTAATAATTAAAACTTTGGACAAAATTTTTTTCTGGTCATTAGTATTTGTAATAAAAACTATATTTTCAAAGATAATAACTTTCTAAAGATACTAACCTTGTACCTAACAGTACCAATGACATCTTCTAAATATTCTAACATACCAGTTGAATGTTCATTTTCGGCTTTAGGTTTCATCATAGCAATTTGTTCGACTTCACCCTTGAATCAAACAATTTTATCACTAAATATATTTAACATTTAAACGACAAACTATTTTTAATTTTTGTTAGAATACTTAAACAAATATACCTGAAGAATAAGAAAACGATTATGAACCAAATCTATTCCATTTTTCTTTAAAATAGTCGCTATTTCCTTGAACTTAACACGTTTATTGTTTAAAGTGTAAAATGATGTATTATCTTTGAATGCTGTACGTGTAATTTTTATTTCAGTACCTGGGATTATAATAAAATCCCCTTCTTGAGTTTTCTAAAAACATATTTATAATTAAAATATTTATAATTCATTTTGAAACGAAAATAAATTTACATCATCATTAATATGCACAAAGTTCACAGTGACAGAACATTGGTTAACATCCTTATGTTTGTCTGATTTATGTAAAAGGACAGACACTTTTTTTGATCGAATTTTTGTAGATCGATACCCAAAAACAAAAAGTAGAGAATCAATGACATTACTCTTTCCACTGCCATTAGCACCAACAATACTTGTTAAACTCTGTAACATTATTCAATTTATTAAGCATTATGACTGGAAGCATTAAATACAATTTAACTATAATATACCTAATATACCATGTACCTACATGGTATTCATATTAATTATACAAACACATTGAGAAAGCATTAGGAAAACCAATAACTAGTATTAATATTTAAACATTTTAAACCTAAAATAGTTTGACAAGGAGATACACATACTATTTATAGATTTTAAGAAGGCGTATGACAGCATACACAGAGAAAGCCTAATCAATATCATAATGGAATTCTATTTTCAGAAAAAGTTTATAAAACTGATTGCGATAAGCATCTTAGAAACATTTGTTAAAGTTAAAGTTGGAAATATAACTACAGACTCAATATTAGTTAAATTAGGATTAAGACAAAGGGACACTATTTAACCAATTTTATTTAATATAGTAGTAGAGAAAGTGATAAGGGAGATGAATATTGAACCAAGAGGAGTTAAATTTCAGGAATCTTCCTTAGAATTTCTGGCCTACGTAGATAATCTTATGATCATGGAGGAATCACAAGATGAATTAAAATTTTTATTATGTTGATTAAAAAAAGAAACACTGAAAGTTGGATTTCATATTAATGAAGACAAAACAGAATACATGGTTGTAGGCAGACGAAACATAATTGGATTATATTCATCCCTTAATGTTAATAATCAAAATTTCAAAAGAACCAAAGAATTCAAATACCTAGGGTCTATACTGTCGAAAAGAAATGAAATCGAAAAAGAAATAGAGGCAAGAATTCAATCAGGAAATAAATAATTCTATGGTCTTATGAAATTACTAGGATTACAATAACTTTTAAAGAAGTTAAAAATAAAATTGTATATCACATTAATATGACCAGTAATTACTTATGGAGCTGAAACATGGCCACTAAGAATAAGTGATGGAAGAAAACTTGCAGTGCTAAAAAACAATTTTGTGAAAAATTGTTGAACCTGTAAAGGGCAGGTTAAATGAAGAGTGGAGAATAAGAAAAAATGAAAAATTAGAAACACTCTTTTATAAATCCAGTATACTGAAAGCGATAAAAAACAAAAGATTTTAATGGGTTGAGCACGCTTGGCGTAGCCAAAACCCACTTATACGTATTATAATAAAAGAAAACCCTACAGGGAAAAGACCGTTGGGAAGACCACGTCTGAGGTGGGAGGACGTATTAAGGGATAATGTGAAAGCGTTAAGAGGAAGTATGGACTGGAGACTACAGACATCAGATAGGGAAAACTGGAGGCAAGAATGTATGTTAGGATGGTCCTAATGGGTGAGAATACCGAAGAAGAAGAAACAGGACAGTAATAAAATTATCATACCTTATGAAATGGACCAATATTGACTTCACCATAATAACTCTTAAAATTATTAGCAACTATATTCGTGATTATCATACGTGGCCCTGGATTTTCTTCTGCTGACATAATTGGAGGTAATTCTGCTGGTATACGAATACCGTTGAATATCTCACTAGCCTCGTCGATGTCCGACAAGTCCTCATCGTCGGAGAAAACACTGACCTTTTCCTGTCGGATCTTTTTGTTTTTGGCGGGTGCCTCATTGCCGTCCTTTCTTTTGGCCACCATCGCGACAATTATAAAAGTTTTAATGATCAACAAATATTAATAATACAAAAAACGTCAAATAGTAAATCATTATTGTCATCGGTTGGAAAGAAACAGAAATAATTTAATTTAATGTCGGTCGTTGGATACAGAGAAACTGAAACAAATTAACAAAGTAATGGCGGTTCACATTGTTACAATGCGAACTCGCGGTTATTTTCTTATCTTTTATTTTTTATTTAAAACGGTTTGTAATATTGATAAAATTCAACAGTGTTATCATGTAATCGATGATAAATGTACCAAACTTATCATAAATATCCCCAGTCTTTTTAGTTATTATTGCCTATTTTTTTATAATAGCCGACGTGCGCTTTTTAGTTATTACGCCAACATAACAGATATTTAATATTTATTTAGGTATATTTTCATAATTAATTTTCGTAAAATTCTTCTGAACTTTCGTTCTTCAAAGTTCACTAGTTCCGTAATCCGTATTCGTTTAGGTTTAATTAGTGTTAAATTTTCACATTATTCTTATTTTTTTGGATAAATATCCTTTTAATATTTATAGTTTCATTTCTAAGTCAACATATTGTACTTAAATTTTTGTTTTCCCTTTCAATTTTACCTTTTAGTAAATGGTAATAAAATCACGCTGATTGTCTGTACTTAATTTAAATTTAAAATAAATAACCATGGCCGAAACCATGGACAACATAGTCAAAACTTTAAACGAAACAAATGATACTAACACAGAATCAATACTTCAAAAAACTCCAGCCTCCACCGAAGGCATGCTCATTGCATACACCAGTTTGGTGATCATGGCTTTAGTACCCATATACTTGGGATCATTCCGTTCAGTAAAACTTCAAATTAAAAATAAAGTAAATATTGTTATAAAATAAACAAGAAATAATTTAAATAATAAAAATCACTAATGTTTATAAATCTTGTGACTTATTTCAGCTAAAAAAAGAAGTACCTGAATCCATGACAGAAAAAGATGCTATGATGTTTCCGGTGATTGCTAGTGGTGCTCTTTTTACACTATATATTATTTTCCGGGTAAAATATTTATTCTAATATAAACTACCTACTTAAATATAATTATATGGGATGTTTAGAATTTTATGTCACAGCAATTTTCTTGTTTTAATTTGCAAAATAGAGAAAAATGTATTAGGTATATGAACAAATTATTAACCAATATCAATACAGTTTAGAAGTTTATTATTTTTAAACACAATTTTCCAGAGGTTCTCCAAGTGCAAAAAAGTAAAAAAAGAACCTTTACTGTTTTTGCTAGAATTTTGAAATTTTCCATAAGGTAAAATTATGATCATCCTGTATATTTATTTACATTATTTATGTAAAACAATGTAAGAAATAACAAAAAGTGGAAATAACAGTAGTCATTTCTCTAATCACTTGCCACATCATCAATATTAAGATCTCTGGTACATGGAAATAATTTTTTATTTACATTAATAATATATGGAATTATATATAATTTATAATATATGGAATGAAATGATATTTAGTAAAAACTAAAAATTACATATATTAGGTGTATAGTATATAACTAAGTTGGTATACATATTATCATGTGGAGATATTGTCGGTAATCATAGGTTTTTCCTACAATATAGGATGACAAACAGAGCATCTCATAGCTATGTAATTGTTATATATCATTCTTTGTTAGTTAACTTGTAAGCGATATAAGATTTAACAACGACCATAACAAATATTATATCTATGTTATTACTTTACATTCTAAAGTAAATTATATATATAATAATAAATATTTTGGATTATTTTATATTCTGTAAATAAATTTGTACAAAAATATAATATTATGTATTAACTTTTGTTAGAAATATAATAAATACCACTATAATTATTATAACTAAATATATACAAATTCATTTAATCATAATTTAACAAGGATGTTAATATTATTAATTAATTAATACTAGTTACTGATAACAAAATAATTTTAATTTTACTAGTCATTTAAAACTTCCTGATGTGAAACCTATGAAAATATAATAAGATAAAAGAAAAATATAGTAATTTTTTTTTTTTTAATTTAGGTATTTTCTAAGGAGCATATAAATTTATTAGTAACAGGATACTTTTATATTCTCGGAGTGGCAGCTTTAAGTAATCTGATAGGGTAAACATAAAATAATTGTGTGAGAGTGAACATATTGATTTTAAATTAATTGTTTTTACTTAGTGACCCATTTAGTGCAATGTTACCAAAACGTATACCTAAAACTAATTATCAACTACAGTTTACCGAAAGTAAAGATGAAGATAAATTAGATTGGATTAATGTTAAATTCACGTTACATGATGTTATATGTCACGTGGTGTGTGGAATATTAGGAACACTCTATTTATACAATAAGGTATTTAATTTTTTAATTTTTACAAATTTGTTATTATATTTTTTTTTTTTTTTAATTTAGCATTGGATTGCAAACAATTTATTTGGATTAGCATTTGCTATAAATGGAATAGAATTGTTACATCTTAACAATATTAAAATTGGATGTATTCTCTTGTGTGGTCTATTTGTCTATGATATATTTTGGGTTTTCGGAACAAATGTTATGGTTACAGTAGCTAAATCTTTTGATGCTCCTATCAAACGTGAGTAATGTTCAATAACATTATAATATATATATATATTATTTTTTACAGAAAATATATTACCATTACTAATTAGTAAATATTTAATACTATATTTGAAAATTGTATATACTAATATTAGTTTTTCTATTGTAGTTATATTCCCTCAGGATTTGTTGGAAAATGGTATTTTAGGTGCAAAGAATTTTGCTATGTTGGGCCTAGGTGATATTGTTATTCCGGGAATATTAATTGCATTTTTGTTGAGATTTGACCAAAGGTATGTAAAATATGGTAAAAAACATAGATTAATGAATTTAAAAATGTTTATTGAATATGAATTTATTATATTTTTTAGTCTAAAGCGCAAAACCAACTTGTATTTCAATATGACATTTTTAGCTTATCTCTTGGGTTTACTTACAACCGTTTTTATCATGCACGTATTTAAAGCAGCTCAACCAGCTCTACTATATTTAGTACCAGCTTGTTTGATTACTCCTATGTTAGTTGCTTTAATATGTGGAGATTTAAAAGCTTTATTCAGGTAACAATAAATAATATAATAATACTAATAATGGTTATTTATATATATATACAAATTGTCATTTTTACTTAGCTTTTTTCAATGATATAATGGAAACCGTAATAATATAACATATTTCTATACAATATTTAGGAAAAAAGATTGAGTGTTAATATTATATCCAGCATACATTTTAATACATCTTTAAAATTATATATATTATATATTAATAAATAAATAAAATTATTTAAAATAGATAACAACTCATAATAAAAATTGGATCACTTTCCAAAACACTTAAATCTTAGACATTATTATTAATAATGTTGTCATATTGATTTATATTACAATATTTGAAGATTTTGGGATATAGATAATTATCATTTATTAAATTACATGATGCATTTTTTGAATGTTAAAATATTAAGTTTATAAATGTTTTATAATTTTTTAAAAATTTTATGCTTTCAGTTTTGAAGATCATAATATGGAATCAGAAAATCAGTCTTCCGAGAAAATCAAATAAACTAACACCAAGTGATAATTAATAGTATTAAACTAATTATATTATAATATGTACGTGTGTGTGTATGTATAAAATCAAGTTTTATTTAAATGTAATTTTTTTTTTATATATATTTGTGGAATTTGTTCATTCTCTATTTTTGTTTTAACTCATTCACTTGATTATATACTTCCATTATCCATTAATAAAGTTAAAACTATAAAAGTTAGCTATAAAGTTATAACCCACTCAATGCAAGATGTTTAAGAGGACCTTTACCCATGTTTGTTATCACCGTTTTACATAGTAAATATATGTACTACATTCTTACTACAGTTTCTTTATAATTAATGTTGGAGTATATTTATCTATTATATTTTTAAAGGACAATATAAACTGTGCTCTAATGTTGAGTTTCTTTATATTTTTATTTTTAATGAATCATAAGAAGTTAAAAACATAATTTTTAAAATGTACATAACTAGTTTAAAACTAATAATATTTTAAAAAATCTCAATGCTAACGCATGGTTTATATTCTTTAAACATTTGATGTAAATGTACCCTAATATTAATTAATTAATTATAAATAAACTAGTAACAATGTGGTACACAGATTTGAAATGTTATGTGTATTTAAGGCATTAAACGTGGGATTAATATCATAAATAACTAATTTCATGTAAATATTGATTATTTTCGATAACAATAAATTCATAGATTATTTTATATTTAACTGGACAAAAAAATATTATGATTATAAATTATATTTCTATTTTGTATGTAACAAAGAACTTCGAAAGAATTACTGTATTTTTTACTTATTTATAGTAATTACAAATATTAAAACCATTTTTTAAATTTTTTTTTATTAATATAATAAAAATAAGTGTGTTTCTCTTTTAAATATTGTTTATAGTAATTACGATTCTATTACTCTGAACAATATTTAAGTAAAAGTCTCAATAGTAAAATTTCAGCTGTCATAAAGATGTATTCTAAAACATGTTTAAATGTAATGAGATCAATTTCAATGAAAGACAAATATATCATTAAAGTAGGTATCTGTTTTCCTTTAATATTTCACATTATATTTTAATCTGATGTTTTCCTTCTCTTTAAGTATTAATGCATGTCTGCAATAATTATATTTACTATTAAATACACAAAGCTTTATTTTTTAATTAATAATTTTAAGCAATTTATCATTATTCCATTTATATAAATGCACGTCTAAAGTTAGATTTCACTTATCAAGATTATGTTTTGTGTTCTTCCAGTTATGAATCGATCTGATCTCACTTGTTTTATAAAATGTATCTTAACATATTTGTCTTAGATTTGTATTATAGTTTCAATTATATTTTATATAATAATGAATACAATAATTTCCAAACTTGAATATTATATATACACATACAGTGTCCAACATATTTATTTTAACAGTTTATTTTATTTTTTAAATGTATATTCATTGTCTATTATTTTAAAATGTTTATGTTAAATGAGAATTGTTTTTTTTTTTTTAAACAATCTGTCATTAATTGTTGAATGTATTTTATATTTTTTGTTTATTATTCAGATAAAAATATATATAATATAAATCATACATATTTAGTTTTATTCAATTTATAACTAGATGACATTTTATTAAAAATTTGAAATACTTCAATGTAGATTTTAATTTTACATAATATACTCATATGTATGAGTATACATAAAACAGCAATACAATACCTTTATTCAGAACAGCCATTAATACAGATAAAATTACCAACATGATGGCCAACGTTTGTTAACGAATATGGCACTCGAAGAAAAGATGCATACAGTATAGAAGTTAACAAGCTTAAAAAAAAAAAAAAAGACCAATAGACAAAACATAAAAATCGTAATAACGAAAGGTTTAATAAATAGGCATTTAAAAAATAATAACATCAAATGTTGAGTTTTCAATGTCAATATTGAATTTTATAATCAGCATTGACTAAATTATATAAACTAAAATTAGCCTATACTTCTTCAATTAGAATTTAACTAATTTTTCCATTATAAATTACTTTTATTATTATTGTTTAATCAACTGATATACTGTCTCCTCATGTCCATGTGTCACGCGACATTTCACATTACCATAGAATAAGACTAATTAGTAATTACTAGTCCAAACTCTCGATGTCTGAGCAGTCTTGTCATCGGTTGAGGCGACCATTTTTTTGGTCTTCTCGACTTATAAAACATACCTTTAAAGCAGGGCCGGATTGTGTAAATTTGACCCACCGAGATATCAATATTTTACCGGCTCATCTTTTATAATTTTATTTTTTAAACGTATATATACCTAAATTGTTTATATTTCTAGAAAATTTTATTTTGAAATACAATACAATTGGAGTATAATATTAATATATTGTATTTTTCAACACATTTCCAATGTATTTTTCTTCCGGCACACCGAGATTTTCTAGGTAACTCGTCAGGCCAACTCGGGTATGATTTAAAGTATCACACGATGACGGATCCCCCTCATTCTCACGTTTACTCGACTGGATCGTGAACACACGTGCCAACACAGCACCTTTGTACACCAACCCGATTCTCACGAAACATCGACGTTGATACACAATATACATCGTTGTCACATGCTTAGCAGGTAGCCAAAATTACATCGATTGAAGTTAAATAAGTCGATTTTGTAAAATAAAATTCAGTGTTTTAAACAGTAACAGCTATTCGTGAGTCACACTAACCGCGCACAATAGTGTATCTTACTCTAGAGTTTAAACAAATGTATGCCTTATACCATACACTGTATGAAATTATATTTCACTTACACTATTTTACTCCGCCAAAGAACTACTTTAGTGCATGTGGAATTTCCACCAAAATAAAATACGTATTATTTATATAATATAAATTATTATGTTATTATATTGTACGGAAATATATTATGAATACCTATCAAATACTACAGTCGAGTTTACAACTGAAAATTTTAATAATTTTTAATTCGCGCATCTCATAATATCACACGTATTGTGAGTCATAATATATGTGATTGTTAAAATTAATATGTAATACGTATATTAGGATAGAGGCCTTCTTAAGAAAAAACCCTAGTTATGTCTATCATCATGACTCTAAACCCGGTAACTTTATGTTCAATATTGTGTTTGTACTTTTATAAATAAAAAATTAGCAGTTAGTCCGGACGGTTTAAATAATGACCACGTCCAGTGGCGTATTTATCCATACGAAACTGGCGTACCTTCGCTCAATTCGGACGGCAGCGATACGTTTATAGTATAGTCTTTTGTCTTTTCTACATGAATTAACATGGTGGATAGTGATACCACAAAATTCTATACGTCATAATTATATGTGATAAAAGTTTAAATCTTAAATCTAAAATTTACGTAGTTGTCCTTGAAGATTGTAGCACTGATAATAATCAACGGTTGTAGTTACTAGTTTGTTAATTTACTCACTAGGGTTTAAAACTTTTTTTTGTGAATTATAACGTATTTTAAAATTTAAAATTTGATTTTTAGAAATTAGAATCATAGACCTATAATTAAAATACGTCTTGTTTAATATTTCGTAGGTTGTTAATTGTTATGTACTAAATTAGGTGCCACAATCAACTCTCACTTTCTCGGGCAAATTATATTACTAATTTTGTATTTGCCAGATATTATCTGGTTCGTTTTATTTACGGTGAAAAGTTTATTACTTCCATTTTTTACGTAAGTAAAATTATTTCATTGTACCTATATATTATAAAGAAAAACTATTAATTTAATAAGTATCTATAATTTATATGATCACTGTTTGTCTTTGTTATGTAATGAATTACAACAGGTTAGATTACCTGAATTTCATTTTGTACAAGATTTATAATTGTAAATACCTGACTACTTAAAAATGTACAAACTCCTATCATTGCTTCCTAATTATATGTCAATAATTAAGTTTACGTTTTAAGCAATTTATTTTTGTTTTGACAGATTACGTAAATTAATATATTGAATATAAATTTACCTATCTACCATATAGGATGGCATCAAAATTAAATACCACAATAAAGTCCATTCTAGATGAATTTCAAGTTAGCTGTGATAATATTAAATTGTTGGAAGGCAACGAAGACTTATACAATCAGATGCAACTTATTCTGAAATCTATATTGGCCGTAGAAGAAAATATTGATTATGCTGCAGATATTTCAAATCTCAATGAATCTGTAAAAAAAGAGCAATCTTTCTATTTCAACAAAACTGGATTTTCTCTTAACGACTTATCTGAAAATCCATTGTTAAAATCAGCAGCAAATATTTTACAAGAAATTGGTATTGATGATTACAATTCAAGTAGTTTATTTCTTAAATATATGTTGATGATTGAAAATACTAATATGCAAACAAATTATGTCAATGACATTAATGAACATATAAATAAATTAAAATTAGTTATCGATTTACAAAACGATCTTAAATTTGAAATTTCCAATATAACTTATACACCTATAGGTTATACAGCTAAACCAATTAATATTGATACAATTGAGAACATACCAGTAAATCTTAACTGTGAAAAAATTATGGATTTAGTAAAAAAAATTGACAACATTGAAAAGAAAGATTTGACTGTTTGTGAAGAGACTCTAAAATTAAAATCGGAACAGAAAAAAATGTATCATGGGTTACCACCAAATATGGATCAAGCAATATTGGCAGTTCAAATAGCAGAGAAAACAATGAAATCTATGTCAAAACGACTAATCGAAAAACTTGGAAAAAATTAATTTTGTAGTTCTTTAACTAAAATATTTGTTTTTTAAATTATTATTTTCATTTTTAAGTGTACTCAGTGATTAATTTAAAACTGGAAATTATATGAGATAATAATTTATAATATTATTGATATCTACTAATATAATTACAATTCTTCTGCTGGCATTTAATACTCTTTAAGTTTTTACGTTGACATCACAATTTTTATTAACTTCTTTCTATCCTGAATTAAACTTCTCCTCTCCAGTATCTTCTATATTCTTGAGATCTTCACTACATCCAATCATCTCCTATGTTGCTCACAAGGTTTCTTCTTTAAAAATTCCTAATCATAGATTTCCACTCTAGTACTCTGGTACCGCTCTAGTTGTATATCCATTTATGCACATTAAATACAAAGCCGTTGTATTTGATGTCCACATATAAAGTTGCCAATTGGTGATATACCTATCTTGAAGTTTTCTAGTTAACACAAGTTAATATTATCAAAATAATTATATAAAATTTTTATATTATTGTTAGAATACTTATATACAGGGACATGCATATGCGATATGGAAGGAAATATCAATATAGGCAGATGCTTCAACGTAAGGCCCCCAATACCTGCGAGGTTCTTTTTTAACACACTTATACTTATTCAGAAACAAGTTTCACATACATTTTAATTTACTTTGCCCAGGGTCCTGCAGGTTCCCTAACCTAACCTGCACTATTACTGCTATAATGCATTATATTATTTTTAAGTATCTAAATAAAAATAATAGCAACAAGTAACTGCATGTGTAAGTGTTTGCTGTCCATAATAGTTTCTGTCCTTGTTAAATTGATTAAAAATTTAATTGAAAATCATAAATAATAATAAAATTTTTTTATAAATGTTTAAACAACCAATCATAATGAAATTTTGATTAAGTTATGATTTTTAATTTGTTTAGTTATTTTAACTCCATAAAATCCATCATGAATGCAGAAAAAGCAACAATGGATTACTTATTTAATGTAGAAAAACATGCAGAAAAAATACTTCTGGACAAAAGTGAAATAATTGCTCTGGATAGAACACGAAATAATAATCGGATGGCCATCAGAGCAATGACAAATTGTAAAATACAAGACAAAACATGGATAGCTGTCGGACCATTGTTGGTAAAAGTTCCCATTGAAAAAGCTAAAGATATGTTACAAAAAGGTACATTAATTAAATAAGTTATTTATCATTATGACACTAAAAAATGTATAAATAATTTGCAGAGCAAATTACCCTGAACAGTCGTATTAATACTCTACGTAGCAACCTCAAATTAAAGGTGAATAAATTGAGAGATTTGGAATATCAAGAACCGGTAAAAGGGTTATTTTTAAACCCACTGACTAAAAACGAAATGAAAGAAATGAATCTTGAGGAATATATGTAAAAAGGTTAATTATTTAAGAAAGTGAAATTTTAAAATAATACATATTTATGTAAAACTTATTATTTGTTGTTTTATGTAAATAAAGTAATATATATGAAATATTAATAACGTGCATTTCTTGTTTTACTTATTCGGGTTAAACAATATTTAATGAACATAGAATTGTAGACAAAATCTTACACCTTACATTTTATAACAAATAGTTTTATTTAAATTTTAATATTTGATTTGGTTTAACATTTAAATAAAAATGATCAAATCATAAAATATAAGTGGGGAAAACTTGAAATTAGTTTTAAGAATCTTAAAACATTTGTTTAACTTGTTTATTTCTATTGTCTCTATTGGACTACCAAATTCACTAAACAATACAATATACAAGTAATAAAAAATTAATTTACATTTTTTCTTAATTAACTTAATTGAGATCTAAATATATAAATTTCAATATAAAATAAATTTGAGTAATTTTAGATTTAATCTTAAGTGTATAACTAAGAAAAAACTATCAAAAAGAAATGTAGTACTTTCTTTAACTATGTTAATTTGTTTACCAAAATAATCAATAAATTATAATTAAGAAGAAATGTGTATAATGTAACAAATACTTGTGTTTTAGGTAACTTAATTATTTAAAAAATACATAAATTATAAACATATAAATATAGTTTATATTTAAAAAAAATTATATACAGAAACTAAAATAAATAAATAATACAGAGAATTTATTTTTGTAAATTTAAATGGTCAATTTTGAAATATAAAAATTGTTAAGACAATAAAAGTATACTTTGTATAGACATTTACATTTTTACTAGACAAAATTGAATTTAAAATAATTTGCATTTTATTAGAATCAATATCGGATATAGTATACTCATATGAATGAGAATGAGTATCCCAAATAAAAAATTTTGTAAAAAAATAAATTAAGAAATTCGCTTCAAATAAATCTTTAATTGATGACATGGAATTGTTCTTAGACTCTATTCTTCTTCTTTTATACAATTTTCTACTACATCTCTTAAACTTGGATTTTCCATGGCGGCTGCAACACGTTCTTTGTCATTTATTTGCTTGTTAACTATTAATATAAAATATTTATATCAATGAGTATTTAATTTAAAATATAATTTACAGTTAAATAGTTACTTTCTTCCTCGGTAGTATGAGCACCTTTTTTTATATAAATATCTAATTTAACATTCTCCAAAATTGTTCTTAAAACTTTAATCCTTATGCTAAGGCCTATTAAAGTAGCCAAACTGCAGTGCGGCACAGTAGGATTAAATTCAATTCTGACAGTGTATAATTTCAAATCTCTTCGAGTAATTACCTGCAAATAATGACATTCTTTTAATTAAATTATTTTAGTTTAATATGAGATAGTACTCGGCCAAATTACTGAAGCAAAATAAATTCAGTAGGCAGTAAATGTTCGCAACATTAACCATTGAAATGTTTAACACATTATTAATTTTAAATGATCTTGATTTTATTTGTAACTAATAAATAATTTTAGTTTAAATTAGTATTTATAAAATACAATTTCAGCATATAAATATTTGTGCCAATAGAAAAATAAAATAAACGTTTCTGTTCCTATTTGGAAAAATAAAACATAGTTACGTTATTGCTTACAAGTCCATACTTAATGGTTGACTTTTTGGTTATCTTGAAAATATTGATAAATTTTGTTGAGCATTTAAACCCAATTAGTTTATTCAGTTAGAATTATGAACTGATTCAAATATTGTAATTTTTTTATTAAGCACGAATGCTTATTTTACCTAAGAGTTCGCTAAATACTTGCGAATCTAATAAAACTGTTACTATCACACCTCAACTCCATTTTCATATACAACATTTAAATCCTCTAAAGTCGCTGGCTTCTCTGGATCCTTGATCGTACGAATGAGATCTGTAAATATATAAACAAGATTAAAATTTGAAATCAATTACCCAACCACTACAATATTTTTTTTATTATCCAACAATTTAAGAGATGAGATAAATTCTTACCGTAAATCTGTTCCTTCATTTCTTGTGTCTTTTCATCGAGTCGTTCGTCTGTAACTTCCTCGATCGTATTCACGTTTGCGACATTACCGTGTTCCTGTTTCAAATACTTTTCCTGTATGATTTTTTTAGTTTGTTGCATGAGATTTGCGAACATCATCAACAAACTACTTAGAGTCAAAATCATGAGAGATCGTTTTTTGTAAGACTTTGGTTTCGATAAAACTAATATATTAGAAATACCATAAATAAGATTGGAAACAAATGAAGGTATTTTAAATGTTATTATTTCTATAACGATACACTAAAGTTTACAATAATTATTAAAATAAAAATAATATAGAGATAATAAATAATAATAGAGATTAGCAGTATAACACTGATAAAATGATAACATTCAACTGATTATCACGTCATAATGTTATAACACAGAATAGAACAATTCTGGTTATAATATACAACTGATCCACGAGATGTCTTTTTTCTACCTTGCGTCCTTGCTTAATTATAATGGTCCCGTCATTCAGTTCACATTCATATTAATTTCATTCTCCTACCTTAAGTCCTTCTTTAATCTTGATAGAATAGACTATATTACAATATATTATTATACTTTAAAAACTTGGAAAATGAAATTTAATTTTGAAAGTTAGTAGCTATATAGTAAATACCACATTTTAATCCACTGAACTGAATATAGTTTGGTGTTTATTCAATGAAAATTAATGAAACTTACCAGAAACAAAGATATCCAAAGTACATCTATTTTGATCTTATATCATTACTACTTATTTTTGAAAACAATAAACTTGACTATTTAAATTTTCAAAAACAACAATAATATGTATATTATATAATATACATAATAATTATTATACAGGTAGATAATAATAATTAATAATTATTGAGTATCTATTAGTCTTCACAAGAAAATTTTGTAATATTTTTAATATTAAAATGAATTATCAAACAAAAAATTATTTTTGCATCAATGGATTATATTTTTATCAATTTATGAATTGTAAGCAATATAATTTAAAAAAACAAAAACAATATTTTGACAAGTATTGTACACCATAAGTCATGATTTTAAATGTAAATAAAATATATTATTTTAAAAGTATACATTTTCACTTTATACTCAATAAATTGATCAATAATATAGATATTGGATAAAGAAATATTTTTGTAAGACAACTTTATTAAAATAATTAAAATAAAGCGAGAAAAAGCTTTTATTGAAAAAAATTTGTTTAAACAGGTGTGTAATTTTAAGTAAAATAATAATACAAATCAACAAAAAAAAATAATAATAATATGATGACACAATCAACTTTCCATCCTCGTTTGTATATAACAAATATATAATTGTATGCATCATTTAATTCACAACAAATGCATTTTATTATTTTGGAAATAGTTTTTTTTAATAGTTACTTACAAAATGAGGATGATGAATAATAATGTATACAATATAAATTATTATTAGTTCTAAACAAAAGAGAGGGTATACAATATTAAAAAAATACTGATAGTATTTCAATTTTAAAGTATAATTTTTATTACATATATTGGATTATACCAGGTGAAAAAATATTGGTCATACATTTATTAAATGAAGATTTAAAAAAAATAAAAAATATACATATTGTATAGATATATATGATGACAAAGTAGATATGTATTTTTTTAGAAAACTCAACAGATCTAATAATATATAGAAATTTTGAATCACTTAACACTAAAGAAAATTAAAAAGACAATCAATACCTCAAACAAATGCGCATTTTACGAGTTACGACATATTCACCATCATTACCCTTAATCTGATACCATTTAAACAGCCATGTAATAAACATATTATTGTGTTCTTTATTTTAATATGTTGTTCGTTTCTCAATGGCTAATAATTATGGTTTTATTTTTTGTATTTCTTATTATTATTAAAATTATTTATATTTTTTATTTTATTTTATTTTTTTTATTGGTAATTTATAAATGACAAACACAGTGCTAACCCAACTGTGTAGTTTTGTTCATAAAACTCGTTTAGATTTTGCACGGTCATTGATTCGGTTTGTCGTAGTAAATGTATTTTATGTATTCGATCCCAAAAGACACCATCAAGTGCCTTATACTTTAGTTAATTACACCCATGGTGTCCAGCCTTCATACAACAGAGCCAAATTGTCTGGATTTGTGGCTTCATTTATCACCCAATTTACCTATAAAATTTACAAAGTATTTAATAAAATTAATAAATATTAAATTAAAGGATAAACTAAATTTTTTCAAACTTTAAAAAATTATAATAATTTTAATTTGCAGTCAAAATTAATTATAATAAATTAGTAAATAATACATTTTTTTTTATTGAAACTTTTACTAATAAGTCATTCCTTTTTATGAAGTAATTAAATTGTTAAAAATATCAGCTTGACGTTAGCAGATAGTTTTAATATATTTAATATGAAAAATATAATTATAATTTAAAATATTATACTTTTATAATGTTTGAATAAAAAAAAAGTAAAGATAAGTGGGGATATCAATTGTGAACGTTCCTCCTTCGTGCCTTCGGTCCTCAGTGAAATTAGTGATTTATTATACTTAAGATTTGAATGCAATGATATTGCATTAGAAAATACGATTCTGAGCGAAACTCAATATATTACAATATACTATACTAATAATCCATTCCAAAATTTTACAACGTGTGTAAATTATGAATGTAAATATTTAAAATAAATTTCAATTTCCTACGATCTAAACTTATTTAGTTATCAAGAAATAAAATAATGAAACCGTAATTTTGCCCATTTTATAAAATTCTTACTTCATAAAGTTATGAAAAAAATTGTCAGTAACGATTTTCAAAGTATTTTATAAAAACATTAAGTCGTATATGTCTAGACTTCGACAATATTTTCAAACCAATAAACTAAAAATTGCAGGAAATATTAAACATTTTTATAAAAAAAGCCAAAATTCTGTACTTAGTCAGAAAATCAATTGAAAAATTGTTTCTAAATTTTTTCTTGTAATGAAGTTCACCTAAGTTAATACTCAAAAAAATTTTCAAGACACTATGATTAAAACACAATTAGTCATCACGAAATTAAAATTTTTTAAATAACTGAAATTGTAATTTTGCCGATTTTTCACAATTTTTTTGGAGTTTTTCGTCTCCCAAGGAAAAACATTTGAGAAATTCGAAAAATGAGCTAAATAAAGTACCAACTAGACACAATTTGCAACCGAAAGCATACCCTACTTGTGGTAATCGGACCATTATTTCTACCCAAAAGTGTCTTCATACATAAAAAAAAAGAAATCTTTGTAAAAACAATACATTCTTCGCTTCGCTCAGAATCTAAAAGAAATTCTTAATATTTATAATAAATATTTAATATTAATTACTTGTTCAGTGACAGTAGATCTCCGGCCTGGATCTGGATCTCTACCTTCAAGTTTCATTCGTACACGTCGCCAAACACTCACTGCATATGCATTACATTTTTGAACAGCTATAACAACAATGGATATTTTTAATATTATAGGTAGGTAAGTACACTTTATTTATGATTATTTATACCTTTTCCTGTATGAGGATCTCTAGGTAACCCTTTTCTGGGTGATAAACAAATGCTATCTTGACGCACCAAAGGTGGACGTTTATGCTGTTTGATAAGTAGCCCCTTTTCACCCAAAATTGTCAATAAATTATCATACATTGGTGCTGAAATAATATGATTATAAAATTTATTTGAATGTTAAATGTTTAAATTTAAAAATATATAATATATTTACGTGTTTGTTTTTGAAGTGACTTAACAGATTCAAGTAAAACATTCACTTGTTTTATAGTTGGTTCATTAATTTCTGTTAATTGTTCAATTAATGACATTAAATAATCTAAGTATGAACAATATTTTGTTACATAGTTTATACTAGCTGTACCAACATTATCAATCTGTAAATTAAATTAATATTTATAATGCATTATTATAATAAAATTATCTATAAAATGTAATAGATAATAGTTATGTCTCATATAATATTATATTAGAAAGAACAGTAAAATAGTAATAATAATATATATATAATATTAAAGTCTAATAAATCTATTTAATACTTATACTAACTTTTGTTAATGATTTTAGTAATACTCGAACATCAGATATTATTTTATTATGGGAAGTCAGAGTGGCCTTAAGAATATTCAATTGTTCTTTAATTGTTTTTTGAATATGTACTATTTCCAATTTAAGTGGTTCTTGAGCAGCCATTAATTTTTGAACATTATCTGAAATATGTTAAAATATTATTTTAACAAATACAATTATTTTCTAATTATAGTTTGCAATAACAATAAAACTCTGTAACATAACATACCTGAAATTATACTGACTGTATTATTTAACCAAGTCCACTCAATCGGGCCCTGTGGAATAGGGACTACCTTAATAAGAGTTTCTTCTTCTGGTGTTATAGATATACCAATATTTGAAACCATATAACATGCTTTTTGATAATCTTCTACTAACTATTAAATAAATATGCATCCGTATTATTGAACAGACCAATATTATAAATTATTTAACATATTTTAATTAATGGTTGGTAAATAATAAAGTTGCTATAAATGTTTGATAATACATATATTTTAAATAGCATAAAGTTTTCATTAAATCACTAGAATATAATGTGTTAATAATTTATTGAAAGTAGATAAATACTTGTAAAAATGAAATATCAGCAGAAATAGCTTCTGAAGTGCGAGTGAATAGTGATTCTGTTTGCAATAAAGAACTGACTACTGACAGTAAAGAACTGCATAAGTTTTGATTGGTGTCGATCATTAATTTTTCATGTTTAATTCTTTCTTCGAAATTACTAGCCATCTAAAATGTCAATGTTTAAGATATTTTTATTAATTTTTATAGATATATAAAAAACTATGGCATGCAGAGTTGAAAATTGAAAAGTTCAAATTAATTATAAAAATTAATATAAATATATTTTGTACCTCTATAATAGTATGATTTGCTCCAGAAGCCCATTTTAATCGTTGTTCAACACTAGATATTAATGAACTTCTGTGCTCCATGTGTTCAATAATTTGAGACTGCATAACTGCCAGAGGTGATATTATATTATTCAATTCCATTAAAATTGTAGCCCGATCTGAAAAAAAAACAACAGAAAATCAATTAAATTTGGACAAAATATTTAAATTACTTTGATATTTACCAGGGATGAGCAAATTGTCTAAATGACCTGCAGCTGGGATCGCATGAAGCCAACAATGAGCAGCATATTGTATGGCTAACCTTTGGGCGCTAATGTCTGATTGATGAACTCTGATTGTCAAGTGAGTGTGTAGTTCAGTTTTCCGCCAGACTTCTTCTAATTTTGCTAAAGAACATGTTAAATCTATTGATTGTCCACGGCTGAATTTACCAACTTTGATTGCTTCTTCCATACATTTCTTACAGAGTTCTTCCAATGGGATTTTACTATCAGCTCCAATATCTCTTTTTTCTAACTCAGCTGTGAAATAAAATAAAATACTATGAAATAATAATGAAAAAAAAAAAAAAAATGAAAATAAATAATGTTACCGTTTATATTAAATCCAGTATGTTGCAATAAAAAGCATATATTAACAGCCAATGTGTGTGAAAAAAGTCCTAATAATCGCTTGGTTAAATAATCAGCAACAAAACATCTGACAGGTTTTGAAATCATATCTTCATTGTAATGAGAACCACTAAGAACTTGTGTATTTCTTCCTCCAAAGTTAATCGCTATTTCAGCACACATATTAAAAACTTCTTTCATAGTGAGAAGTGATTTCAAAAACATTATGTCATCTAATATGCTACATGGTCCTTCATCCATAACAGCTCCCTATTAAAATTAATAAAGAAAAATTGTATCTATGTTTTTCATTAAAATATTGTACCTGTAACTTACAAGTAAAGATTTTGCTTCTCTAATTTGATCAACAGTTTTCCAAGCTGTAGAAATCTTAAGTTTAGAAGTCATTTTAATGAAATTTTCATTAGCTAAAGTTACATCTTCAAAAAGACCATTGAAGCCAATTAGAAGCATCTCCCCTTGCGTTAAAATAACATTCTCTGGTTTTTTTATCAATTCAGCAAATTGTTTGCGTATTTCATATACAACTATTTGACAACCTTCATTTGGAGACTAGAAAAAAATAAATATACAATTTTTAATTTTTAATTGGTATATAACTACTATTTTAAAATTATTCATTAGAATTACTTAATTATATTAATTGTATTACATATACTAGTGGTACCCAAAGTGTGCACCACTGTGTCTTTACAAGGGCAGCATGCCAATGACCATTATTTGGTCTAAAAATAAATTATGATTATGATAAAGTCTATTTAAAATATAACATTACAACTGCACGTAATTTTATGAAAATATTAATTAAATTTCATGGATTGAAGATACATTGAACTTCATTACTCCATCTAAATTTATTCCTATCAAAGAAGAAAGTCTTATTGTGATTTGCAGGCTTATTAATTCTATTAATTTAATGTTTTCTACAAATATATTTAAAAATCTTAATAATTACTAAAAAAAATATAAAGTATATAATATAATTATTTTCATATTATCCCATTACATTTTTTTCTGGTTTTATTTTAATCTAAAGAAAAAGTAAAAAGGTCGATTGTGGACGTTCCTCCTTTGTCCCTACGGTTGTCAGAAAAATTAGTGGTTTATCATAATTATTAAGATTTGAATGTAATGATATTGCATTAGAAAATATGATTCTGAGTGAGTCTCAATATATTACAATATATTATACTGATAATCCATTCCAAAATTTACCATGAGAGTAAATTACATAATATGTAAAATGGTATGGAAGGGTATTCTATTTGTGGTCACTGACAATTATTTCTACCCGAAAAAATGTTTTCATACATAAATAAAAATAAAAACATTTTTGTAGAGACAATACATTCCTCGCTCCATTCAGAATCTAAAAGGTTGGTCAGTTTTATTAATAGTACATCATCTTGGTTTCAAAAAGGCATCTGCAAGTCGAAAAAGTTTGGGAACCGCTGACATACACACTTTGAAAATAAAAATACTAAATACTAATTACCTTCATTCCCATTATAACATGTCTGAGGTGAACATTGAGTTGTTCAATTAGATCATTGAAATTTAATGAACAATTATTTATTATATTATTCAGCTCTGTAATGATAGATATTGTACTAGGTTCTTCCACACACAATTTTTTAATAGTTTCCGGCATAATTATATCCAAAAAATTATAGTTCATTTTCTGTAAATAATTAATTATGATAATCAATCAATTTTAATGATTTTTTATTAATATTACAGAACTTAATATTTTCTCTATAAGTGACAAAATTTGCATGTTTTCACACAGAGGAAATTAAAAAAAAAAAAAACAATTTTTAAATAATTATAAGTAAATAAAGTTTAAATAAATATAAGTAAAAATTTTAAGTGAGAAAAGAACAAAAAAAAAAAAAAAGATACAAATACAATAAGGTATAGTGGCTTATATAAACTTAGCTACATTAATGATACTATTAAAGGATTGAAAGTGACAATAATTAGCTGAATGAACAGGGAAAAAAAATGAAATATGACACATGAAATATAAGTATTGTGGGAAGGGACTCTAAAATAAATACATAAGAGGAGGTCAGGAGCATCAAGAGAACCATCTAGGAAGGAATTAAAAAACCTAAGGTCAAAATCAACACGAGATTCCAGCAAAGGCATTTTTAAAAAGTTACGTAGGAGTAAATATTTCTATTTAGGAATAGGAAGCTAAAGACGGTAAGCGGCAAAAGTAAAAAATATATTTTGGACTCTTTCAAGGTGTAACAAATCCTTAGCTAAATAAGGGTGCCACAAAACAATATTCCAGGAGGTAACGGACCAGGTAAAATATAGAGTTTGCAGACTAGAAACAGAACTAAAGCCTGCTGTGTTGGGTCTGATAAAGTTAAGGACTTTACAAGAATTACTTATGGAAGTAATCAATATGATGACTAAAAGAAAAATTGGAGAAAGTGTATTCCGAAGTCTCTAACTTTGAATACACGCTGTAAAACAGATCCGCTTAAGGAATAAAAGAAGTGGTATTGTATGGGAAATCTAGTAAAAGAAATGACAGAGCCTTTACTAAGGATTAAAGAGAGACATAGTTTAGAGACCCAGTTACTAAATAAATTGGAAGAATTGAAAGAAGGAGAACTTATCAGGAGATTTTACTCTTTATGTCGTCAGCATGAAGAAGAAAATTGGCACGATGAATAATATTTAGAATAAAGTTCACATATAAACTCTGATATAGATTCTATGCATATATGTTTATGTTAGTTGCCAGTTATCCCCTTTTAATAACTAACGATAGTGAGCTACCTATTATAAGTTATATAATCATACCTGTAAGCTACAATAAAGATTTTGTATTGAATCTAAGCAACTAAAAGCTAAGGCTAAATCAGTGTCAGATTCAATATTATCATTATCAGTTAAAATGGATGATACCATTCTAACAGCAACAGTGGTAGTCATGTACATGTCAACCAAAATCCACTCTCCGTCTTTAGAAGTCATGTCTAATAATCTTGTGCCAGCATCTAAAAGTTCAAATTAAAATTATTAATATATTAAAGCATTTTTGAAATAATTAATTTACTTGATGTAGAATTCTCCATCATTAAAAACTTTTTATTTATTGAGCATAGACCTGCGGCAATAACAAATTCTAAACCTCCATTTGAGTTTTCATTAAGTTTAGTCATGGGATTTTCATTATTCAATAATGGGCAAGTCACATGATTTTCTATGTCAATAATTCTAATTCGTTCTACGATTTTAGTAGTACGGCAACTAGCTTCCAAAGCAGCTTGTTTTAATTGCATATTATATGCTAATGTTTGTGGTGTTGGAGGCTCTGCATTAGGAATTCCCAAGTATAACATTTGATGTTCTTCTTTAATTTGTTCACACATTGATGTGGTTGGACAATCCATTAATAACTGCAACCATTGCCTATAATATGTTAGCCGATGATTACGTATATGTGATTTTGGAAAAAGATTCATCAAACATTGAATATCGTAAAGCAATCTCATACACAAAGTAAGCAATTTGCTTCGTTGGTGGCATAAAAGGGTTAATTCATCATTTGATTGAGTACACTATAAAAAAAAAGTATATTTATACAATTTATTAAATAATTAATGAACATTATAATAAAAATAATAATATAAAAAACTATTACTTGTTCGATCAAACTAGGTTGACCGGCATTTTGTAAAAATTCTTTCACATCACTCAACATAAGGTTGTTAAATATGTGAACAGATCTTGATTCTTCCTTATCAATTAACATTCTAATTTGACTATTTCCAAGGAAATGTACAGCCATTTCATATTGTGACAACCGAAGGTCACATTCTTCAACTTTTTGTCTTAATGACATTGTTGCTCCAATCATCATATTTTGTGCTTGTTGTAATGCAAAGTATCTTTCCGGTAATTTATAAAGTGGATGTTGACCTACTGGTGATGCTTCAGCTTCTTTAACCAATGCCATTAGTTGATGACTTTCTGCCAAACCTTCCTCTAGTTTTTGCAATTTTTCTCTTTCTGTCAAAAAACAATTTAAACTTTCCAAAATATTGGCCAATGATTCTAACATATTATCTCTGAAATTATAGTTAATAGTTATTAATATAATTAAAATTATATATATTATATATACAATATTTACTTATTAATTAACCAGTCATATTTGGCTTCTGTAATGCGTACATTAAGCATTGCCAAGGTAATTTCTTTTTCTAGCTGTCGTCTGTTCAATCGATTTTCCATAACAAGTGATCGTCCACCACCATAAACAGCCCCTGTATATCCAGTTTCATTACCAGGAGTCCAGTCAATAAGAGGATCATAAACAAAAGCTTCCAAAAGTGTTAACAAAGTTTCTTTATTTTTTCTCAATACTTTCATCACTTGTTCACATGTAAATCGAAATTTACCCTAATGAAAAGAATTCTTCTTTTTAGATATATTGTTTATTTATTTATATGAGAAAAGCCAAATATGCAATGTGTACATATTTCATGGCATTTACTATTTAACAATTATACAACTTGCTTAAAACAGATAATTACATTAAAAAATTAATTATTATTAAAATGAGAGGTTGTAATTTGTTTTCTGCATTAGGTGTTGTTTCCAATAAAGGAATTTTCTAGGAAATGTGTAGATGAATGATGTATATGGAATGGAAGCTTGGAATTGAGTAAAACGAGGTAAGACTTTAATGTTGATGAGAAACAAGAGTTGGAGAATCAATATTACCAGATTTGGCAAGAATGAAATACTACTTACCCGCCTGCGATCCGTAAGGCATGTAAAGCCCAGCATTTGCCAGTCAGGAAAGTATTGTGGGGAGAACAATAAGGAGTTTGAAAGAAACCACCAGGAACTCTCAATTAGCGCCAATAGATGCAAGTGCTTTGTCCCATAATACACTGCCATAGGTAAGTCGATAAGTCACATCAGAGCACAGTAGAGGAGGGTTTTGAGGGACAGAACTAAATGATGATACAATTGAGAGAGTAAAGGAAGAATTCAAGGTAAGTATGAATTCTAAGTCACATATAATGAACATGAATATTGTAGATCTAGTACGTAAAAAGGATGGGTAATCAGAGGCAAGTAAAACTATTGTGGAACATTAGGAATGTTAAGATTTATAATGTATAAAAATACAATTTAATATTACCTCAATTCCTGTAACTCCAAGAGCATCTTTTAAGTTTGGAGTTAATCTAAATGGAACTTTTTCTGGCACACGCAATGTTTTTCCTTTCTCAAAACAGACATTATAATCAATGTGTACTACCTGTAAATAGTATGAATATACACATGTATTAATTTAAAAAGTAAACATCACTAAATTTTATTTAAAGAAAAATAATTTTTACTACATTATTGCTGAAAACTTTTATATTTAAAAAATCTTTACAAAATATTAGGAAAATAACTTTAAGTCTACTTAGACTAATTTATGTCCATTACATAATTAATAAAAATATAATAATATACTAAAACTTAATTTATATTATAGTTATTCAATAAAAAAAATTTTAAATGGAATTGGAATTATTCAAATTAATAATTATAATATAAAAATATGTACAAACCTCTCCAGTTTGTAAATTAACAAGTACATTGTCTAAATGTCTGTCACCTAGTCCTATAATATATCCAATTACAGACATAACAGCCAATGACGTTGCATATAACGATGTAGATTGCCACCAAGAACCAGAATCAACACTTTGTGTCCATAATTCACTAATAGAAATTATTACCAAAATAAATCATAATCAATGTTTAGTAAGTATTTAATATTTATATTAATCATACATACTTTGAAAGCAAATTGTTTGGAGTTTCATTCATCAAAATTATTAAAACATCTTTCAGGGTACTAGCTGGCCACTCTTTTCTGTTTTCCATATTGACAATTCCTTTTTCTTTTAACAATGGTGTTAACTTTGAATTAAACAATTCCGAAGGACGCATAATCACACCTATAATATAATTAACATGTATGAAATATATATTAATTAAATTGTTTAATTTATCATAAAAAAATACTAAGTATTATTAAATTAATAAATTATGTTAATTATGTACCATCATTGTTAGAAGCCTGTCTTTGTTGCCATCTTTTGTACAACATAAATATAGGCACAACACCGTCTACCCAAGATATTAAACCAGACCTTGGCCCTAATGGTATTACTGGATAATGGTGAGCTCTATAATGATCAGAAGACCCATTTAACAATGTATTTGTAATACATAAAAGTTGCATTATTCGTTCATCCAAGTGAAGATCTTCTAAACCTTTAAATAAGTATGTGTACGCTTTGCCATCAGATCCATAGAAAATTAATTTCTTTGGCTTAGTGAATGTAGGTAAAATGGCCACATTATTATGAATGGAAGCAATTGTAACAACACGCTCAACACCCGGCATAGCGATTTTTGTATCTTTAAGATTAGCAAGTACTGGACTGATTGTTTCCATTTTTAATGAATATGATCCTCTTTTGCTAATGCGAGACTGAAGATTACTTTGCAAATTTTTTATAGTTTTCCATACATCTTGTACATTAATGCTTACTGAATCTACTGGCCTTTTCAATTTATCTAACATACGAGTAATATATGATCCTAAAAATATAAATTCATAAATTAATAATAATGATTAACATATCAAACTGTAATAAATTACCAAATTTTTCTTGAAACCATTCTTCATGGGGAGTTTCAGCTTTAACAGAAGTAATTGCATGCAATTGTTCAAATATAAAAAGAATCTAAAATAGAAAAAAAACATATTTTTAAACCATTTTTAATCATTATTTTTATAACAAAATAAATTACTGGTTTAAGTAACATAGTATATTTTTCAACAGCAATATGTTCTTTTTCAATGTCTGTAAGATGCGGATGATTTTCGGTTTTACTCAACTCAGCTTCAAGTTGATTAATACGTCTATTTATGTCTGTTTGACGCTGCACTAATGTTCCTAACCATAATTCATCCCACAATAAAGTGATTCGTCTTAATTCAGACACTAAAACACGTACTTCAGAAATCATTTCTCCAGCCTAAGTATAAAATAAAATAATTATTAGTAATTTTATATTGTTGCACAAGTTCGGTTAATTACTATATGTTCATTACTGCTTAAAATAATTAGTACATAATATGCCCTTTGCTTTATAGAATTTTTAGAACATTGATATTATTAATTAAAATTAGATTTTATTATTTTTATTAGTATAAATGAATAGTAAAAACTCTATTAGGATAATTGTACAAAACAACTACTTTTACTAGTGCCTTCCACTTTCTACTGTACTCTATCATTTAAGAAAGGTACCGTAACACGAATGTAAACTGACAATGGCCGTTCGTGTAATTATATCTTTATGAGGCATATAAGGGGAACTAGATAAAGTGCGGTGTGGAGATGCATTAAACCGACCAATTTTCGCCTGACAACGAAATTCCTTTAATGGAATATATATTATTAAAATAATTTTAAAACATTTATATATTAGCACCTGTTTTGATAAAGTGTTAACCATTGAATGGAAACAATCTTCCAAAACCAAAGCCTGCTCATCTTGTCCAATTTTTAAATCATCATCATCTTCTTCATTGCTATCATATTCATCGCGTATTAAATTTGTTTCATCTCCAATATCTTTGCTAGACTTTAATAAACCGGAAGAAGGAATCTCATTTATAGTTCTAAGACCAGTATCAGACCCTACAACTGCAGGGAACGTAATTAAATGTGGTACATCAATAGCTAATCGACAAAGTAATTCAGACACTGTACGTCTAACGTAAGGTTCTGGATGAGAAAGTCTAGAAAATAGTTGTGGTATAATCGAACGCCATGGTTGAGTTGGAGTATTACTTAATCCTTCTTCCAACGAACCCTGCAGTTCAAGAGCATGTTTAACGGTAAGACGTAATAATCTCAGTGTTGCTGCAATTGACTCCTCCTATAAATAATTGGATAAAAATAATTAAACATTGAAAACTCTACATATAAAACATCATCTATCCTTTCAAGAAAGGTTTTTAATTTATAAATATATATAATAATATTAAATTTAAAATAATGTATACTTTCTGTACAAAAAAAAGTTAGGTTAGCTACATACTTATATTTAACAAAAATATAAGAATGTATACTCCACAACTATTTATATACATAATTTTTGTACCACTATTATAATAATAATTGTTTATCAATATTTACTTGATGATTGT
Organism: Eriosoma lanigerum; assembly: GCA_013282895.1. Classification (NCBI taxonomy): domain Eukaryota; kingdom Metazoa; phylum Arthropoda; class Insecta; order Hemiptera; family Aphididae; genus Eriosoma; species Eriosoma lanigerum. The sequence goes on along the minus strand of CM023360.1, from coordinate 508,460 downwards.
CACATAATTGTAAAAATTGAAAGTAAGCTTGAGCAGATAATTGATAATATCCATAAATTCTTGAATGTGATTTTCTCCACCAATCGATTAATCCAGATAATTCTTTTTCTTCAAAGTGTAGAACATTTTGTAATTGATATTCTAATGTTTCAGTAGTATAAATATGTTCACTCTAAAAAAAAAAAAATTAATATCTAAGTTGTTCAAAAAAATGTTTTTTGAAAGAATTATATTAAAAAAAAAAAAAGGAAAGATCAATTCCAGATATTCATTTTTCTTCGGTCATCAGAGAAACAACATAATATCTAGTTATAACCTAATTTTTACTAGTTCTTTTAATGTTGTTTAAATTTGTATTATTTTCTTTATAATATAATATATTATATAAAAATGTACATACTCCAATATCATCATCATCTTGAGGTGAAGATGTAATAACATTAAGAATTGCATAAATTTTGTCTCGATCGTCTTGAGTAGCACTTACAGGAATATAAGCATCTACTGTAGCCATTTCTGAATCATTTAACAAATATGTATTTCGTTTATATGCTTCGTCTACAACTTTACGACCCAATTTATAACACCAGCCTGCTAATTCATTCCATGCTTTTGCCATTGTGGGACAATATGAAACAGAAATTCTTAATAGTTGACCTATCGCCAATGTTTGTTCATCTAAATCACTTGTTGGCATATAATCAGATTCTAAAAAAACATAAATACCATGTACTTATATATTTGTATACATTTTCTTTATATTTATAATTCATACGTATGACTTCACTAATTAATTGATCAGTTTTTGATAAATTTTTATTGGAATAATTCAATAAAATATTTGATTTATCTATAGATAACTTAATAAGTGTTCTGTCAGAAATATTATTGCAACAATTTATCCATTTTCCTAAAGTAATTAACATCCGGGAACTTTCTTCTTTAAGATTATTATCATTATTTAAATGTGCTTGTTCTAATAATTTAAATACAGATTTCATGCACATTTCTATACCCAATTCTTGAGATACACAACTAAAAACAAATAAACAATTAGTTTTATATTTTATATATGTAAGAACTAAATTAAATTGTATTTACTGATGGACAAGTTTAGAGAATTGCCGCACTACCAAAGCATGATTTTTTGGCCATAATACTACATTGGCATCATCTACGAGGAGTTCTCCGATTTTTTGAAGCATAGACGAAACAGATTCAGATTTATTTCCCATAACAGGTAAGTTTATAAAATCATATGCTTGGTTTGTTCTCAAATATTGAAGCATTCCCCGTGTAGCAAGATTCACATTGCCTTCTTTGCGGGCAATATTAGAGAGCTAAAATTTAATTAATTTAAATACTATAAAAACATTTATTTTGATTAATTTGTATCTTACTTTTAAATACAATACTGATGCATCAGGTTTCGGTTTAATGACATGTTCATAATCATCCGTTTGATTCTCAAGCAGTTTAGTCCACAACAATGTTTGAGATAATAAATTAGAATTTATGGATTTATCATTTTTATCATTAATCTAAGTAAAAAAAAAAAAATTTAATAATATTATTAGTAAGTATAAATGAATAATATAATATTCATAATTTAACATTATAATTTAAAACATACTAAATTTAATTGTATAGGACTATTTTCTAAAAGTGAGTTTATTGTATAAGACAGAATGGACACTTCTTGTGTATACTCCAAAATACTATCCGTTAAACTTTCTTGGAGTAGTTTCCATACTACTTCTTGGCAATCTTCAACAATCAATTTGTTCTTCCTAAAATATAATATATGAATTTCTAAATGTCTATAGTATAAACCACACATAAACAGAAATTATTTATCACAAATTCAACATACTCGTCTAATTTTCCTTTGGAAATATTTGTTTTTAATGCAACATACATCAGTCTACTTTTAATTTCATTTACAAGATCATAGCAATTCCAATTTGTTTTTATTATCTTTTCATTTTGATCAATAGACCAATTTATTAAATTATCAATACAACTATAATTTCCCTCTTCGACATCATTAATGATTTGTAAATTGTCAGCAGATATATATCTCTAAATTAATTATGATATATTATTTATTTTATATTTTTTAATAAGCATTAAGTTATTACGTTTTGCCAAAAATATTTATCTTTTTTATTTGACAAGATAAAGTTATCTTCATTCTGTGTCCAATCCAGTAATGGTTTCCAATCACAAATGGACATATAACATTCTTTTAACTGGAAATAATAAATGTTAATAATATGTGATAACTATTATGTAATAAATATTATCTAATATCTGGTAATAGTTGAAATGAATAAATAATAAATATACTTATTTTGGTTTTATCTATTTTTATTTTAAACATATAATTAAAATTTGATCATTTTTAATTTAACTACTACTTAAATTAAAATAAATTTTTTATTACTTGTTCAACAATAAATTTTTGTAAAACATCTAAAGAACTTTCAATATTATTAATTGGACTACTATTAAGATTTATTATTATTTTATCTGGATTTGTAGTAAGCATATGCATATATGACTCAGCAGCTTCTTCATATCTACAATAGTATGAATATTAAAAATAAATCTATTAATATCATAAAATGGAATATTATTTTTCAACTTACTTTCCACTAGCTTGATCAGCAAGTACATTCAAAAATGGAAGTTTTATATGGGCAGATTCTTTAGACCATACATAAAGCCCACGAATACAATCTGATTCTTTTAGTTTACAATAAGCCCAAGCTAACTGAATAATAGCCAAAATAAATTCTTTAATTGGAAATTCGCTTTGTTTTATTAAGTGTTCAACTAAATATTGACCATGGCGTATAGCTGAAGAACTTAGACCAGAATTTAAAGATACAGCAAGCATTGCATTGCGTATTGTTGAATTCCATTCGTAACAAGTATTACGATTTGTATGAAAAAAATGTCTAACAGGCTATAAGAAAATATAAATGTTAATTAGAATATGAATTATTAAACTATTAATTATATAATATATACGTATGCATTATATATTGTTATATTAATTATAAAATATTTTAAATTTAAATTACATTAATAATAAAGCTTTTTTAGATGCCTAAATAAAGTTATTTACTTTGGATATTAATGTTTAATGCAATTTTATAATACAAAATTTAAAATATAAATAAATTAATAACTATTAAAAAACAAATTATGTTTATTAAATATTATCAACATTTTAACAATAATAAACAATTGATCTTCAAAATAAATAATCCTATATATTTAAAAACAAATTAATATATTTGAAAAAAATAAACAATAAAAAGGTTAATCAAATACTTATTGAAATTTAAAAAATTCAATTTTAAATGTAGTTAGAAGCATATAACATGAAGATATTGATTGTACATGAATATGTAAATTTCAAGACAATTAATTTAATTTTCATGCAATTATTTATTCCAAGACAATTTTTCTAATTGTATAATTATAATATATCAAGAGAATTATTTTTAAAGATCAAAATTGTATGAAGGTATAGGATAAGGATAGCAAATTCTATTATTCTTATCTTGCATTCCAAAAAGTGACATTTTTATCCCCTGTGTGCAATAAAATTATGAAAAGTAAAGAATGTGCTAAATACACAATCCAATAATGCAGGTAGGTATTTCTAATAATTATTTTTCTAAAAACATTTGAGTGCCAAAATTTTTTTTTTGGCGTGCTTTTAAAGCATGCATGTTATGAATTTGCCATCCCTGATATATGACTAGGGTTAACTGACTCCATTTAGTTGAGAGTATAAAGGTATGGTTTCCCTTGCACGAACACAATTGGCAATTTATATAAGATTGTGTTCACTATACTATGGTTTCCTCTACATAAACAACAATCTATAAAAATGAAACCAGGGTTTCTTCTAGTAGGGGCGATAATATTTGTTTATCTTTAATATCTTTATTTTAAAGATCATAAATAGACAAACATTTTGAAATTGATTCCACAAAAATTTCATCTTCTTCTTTTAAAATTTTTATTGATGGATTCATTTTATATTCAAATATTACTTATAGCAATTGTGTAATCATCTATAAATATCATCAAAAATGAATGAATTGATCATTTACTAATATTTGTAAGAAAATAAAAAATTATAGGTATTAAATAATAATAAAGTGTTTTCTATTTCATAAAAGTGGTATAAATTTGGATTGCTTAGGGAAACCACATACATTTAATTTACATTGATTGGAATGCGCAGCCTAAGATTTTATAAAAAAAAAACAGAGGATATCACACCTTAAGGCAAAGTAGTCAATTGTTTTATATAGAACCAAAATTTTAAATTTTTTGAAATATTCAAACTTGGTCCCCCATTGATTTAAATTAAAAATCACTTACTTTTTGTGCAGCTGGTAAAGCAGTGGCGGTACCATCAATGGCATTACAAACAGATTTTTCTAAACATTCTATGAATGTCACTAAATTTCTAGTATATCTAAGGTTATTCAATTCACCTTCTGTGTTTTTTACTTTTAAATCATCATTTAATGTTAATATTGAATCTCGTGCCCAAGATTTTATTCCTCCTAGAATTTGTTTTAAATAATTTTTTATCATAATCAAATTAAAAAAAAAATAAATAAAATTAAAATAAATTAATAATAAATAAACCTAACCTTCAATTGCTCGAAAAGTAGAGTTTGGTTTTCCAAAAGGAGTACGAAGGCGATTTGTGACACAAAAATTTGCAGCTTCCCAATTTATCCAAAAATATAATAAATCACGACAGTGTTGAGCGTGGGATAAAAGTTCTGTCTCACCACTATCAATATCAAAAGAGCAACTGTTTACTACATCCAACAACCAATAACTAGTAGAATTACTGGAAAAAGCCATGCGGAGACAGTATTTAATTTTAAGTAAATATAATAATAATATTAGATAAATAATAACACTTACTTAGTATGGTTATTAGGTTCGATTAATTCACACATATAATTTTTAAAGTATTCCGTTTGTAATGTAACAACAGTTTTTTGTTTCATATGAGAACTCATCATTTGTTTAATTCTTTTATTAAATTTGCTTTTGTTTTTCTGTTGGAAAAATTAAGATAAAAAGTAAATATATAAAGAAATTATTTATTTAATTTAAAATTTTATAAATTTTATAATCTAATTTGTGTTATAATACTTACCAATGAACAAATTGAAAAATTTTGTAAAACAGTCATCAAAGGTATCTTATGAATTAAAGAATAGAACTTTTTACTAATTTTTTTTTCTGTTAAATTAACACACGAAAGACATAAATCTAAGATGTCGAAAATTAAAAGTGGCTGCAATAATAATAGATAAATATTATTTAATCTAATTATTAATTATTAATTAATATAATTTAATATTTATTAATTCATAATTGTATTACACAATACCTTTGATTGACAAAATGTAGGATTTCCAAGAACAACATTTAATATTTGAGCTATTCCCTCGAACAATAAAATTTCATTGCGTTTTAGTACTACATATACTAAAGTACCTACAATGTTGATCATTTCTTGTGAAAGTAATATTATATTTAGGTAACTGGCACTGTCAGCATGCACTAATAATTCATATATCCATTTTAAAATTAAAAGTTTACAATCTACATTCACTTTCTGAAAATAGTATTTAATTTTTTTATTTATATTTATATTTTTTTCATAATCATTTTAAAATAAGGAATAATAAATACCATTTTTAAATATTTTTCAAAAATATTTAAGATTTTCACAAGATTTCCACTCTTGTGAGAATTAATTTCTAAATTTTTTTGAGACTTTTCACTTGTTCGTACAGCTGTTACTAATCCACTATTAGCTATAAAATTGTTATGCCTAAAATTTAATTAAATAACCAATATAACTAAAATAAATTACATAATAATATAAGTGATAAAAGTTGAATATGTATAAGTACTGAGTTGAGTTAGATCAAAAACACACCAATTTTATCTTTAAACACTTTTGTATACATAAGAAGTATCATAATTTCTTACCTTTTACAGTGAGAATATAATAAGAACATCAATGAATAGCGCAAAGGATCATTCATTTTAATAATTGTTGGATCCAATTTTGTAGCTAATAATTCAAAAATACTAGGTTGTAATGCCCACATACCAATTATAGAATTGCTGTCATTAGCTGTTTGTAAATAAATTTAAAGTATTAATTTATATAATTACAAATATACATTAACAAACAAATAAATTAAATTTAAATTTATATCTAAATTACCTATTACTGTCAAGGATTTTAAAATTATATGAACAACTATTGATGCTTCTTCAATGGTATATGTAATATCTTTAAATGGATTTTCAGTGCAGAAAGATGGTAAATTAGGATCTAATGTTTGGCAAGAAATTTCTAAATCGCCTGTAATATATCTATAAATAAAAATACAGTGTTAATAATATTATTAGTTTTTTTTTAAAATATGACATTAATATTGTAGTTATCTTTAATTAATTAGTAAGTGTTAATAAGAAATATTAAATACTAAGTCAAAAATAAAACAAATCCAGATAAAAAAAAAAAGTGATTTTATAATTAATAAATGTAAATTTTTTAGTAAATCAAAAACAAAAGTATCAAAAATCACAATCTTTATCAAATTAAAAATTTGAGTAATCAAAATTGTTTGTTACTCTATACCACTGATTACTCTTATTCTTGCTTCTTTTTACATTTTAGATTTTGAGCGAAGCAATGTATTGGGGTTTTAAAATATGTACTCGTACTTATATATATATATATGTGTGTTTGAAAGCTTTTTTTCAGGCAGAAATAATAATCCAATTATTACAAATAGGGTATGCTTTTAGTAGAGACTTAAGAAGTTCGCTAGACTAAACCGGTGTAAATTTCCCCATAAAAGTAAACCGGTTTAATCTTGAGAAATTCGTTAGTAAACCGATTACAAAAAAAGATTAAATTGGTTCATTTTTTTTTCAACCATCATGTTGATATGATTCAAAAATATTGATACATGTTTAATGTAATCATATTTTATGTTACATATTAAAGTGGGGATAAACCAATGTACACAGTGAATTTCTTACTAAATCGGTTTAAAATATTTTGAACCTTTAACTAATCAGATCTATTATAAATGCACCAATATTATAAACCAGTTTAGTCTAGTAAATTTCTTAACTATCATCTAATTGGTACTTTATACAGGTCATTTTTTTTATAATTTTCAATATTTTTTCGAATTAAAACACTAAAAACAACATAATTTGTGGAATTTACATTTTTGATAAACTTGAATTTCATTATTTTTTAATATCTAATTTTTCTGTTGCACATTATTTGATAAATAAAAAAAATTTATAAAAAGAAATATATTTCATATGAATATATCTGATTTTATATAAGATTTCCTCGGAATCATTTTTTAGAATACAATATTATTGCATTCAAATATTAATTTTAAAATGACATATTAACATTCCACTACTAACTTCTCAGGACGATGAAAGAACTTTGGAATCAGTGACTGGCCTAGGTTTTTTTTTTCAATTTCATTTACATAAATCTCTGATAATATTTTCACACTTATGTCCACTTTAAAATATCTATAAATTATTATATACTTGATTCATAAATATTAAGTAGCATTCATAACATTATCTTATTACTCTGTACTCATCTACTATTTGCCTCAAATCGTATATTGGTTTCATTGTTGACTTCTCGGCATAAATTCAAAATGCTTTCTTGTAACAAATATTTTTCTTCTTTTATATTGTCTTTTCCAAATTTTCATACTATAGCTAATATTTTATTCCTCTATAATTTTTACATTATTGTAAATAATAATTATTGTATTATTTCATTTCCCTTAAGCTTTTGGACATTTTAAAGTAACATTATATTTTTAATATTATCGATTATAAATACTATAAATTGCTCACAGGCCAGTTTTTAATGGCTTGCTATTTAATTTCTGGACAGCCCGTTTGCAATCACTAATAGTTGGCAGCAATGCAACATGCCAGATAGATAGAATATAAATTTCAATATTCACTTATTCAGTTTATATTTTCGAATAATAATAACAACTTGTCTAATAATATACATAGAATGTATTGCCACAGACTACTAGTAATTGTAACGAGGCTGATCTATTCTTCTACTGATTCTATTGAACCTAACCAATTTCTTCTTCCTTATTCTTCCTGCCACATTTCATACATCTTTTTTTTTTTAGCAAATCCACCATACTTTAACACATCTTGAACTATTTCTGCTCTAGGGAATCTAAAAATCCTTCAAAATATTCTTTTAATTTCTTTTTTTATTCCATATAATTTGTTAAAACTCTCTATCCATATACTTTATATAACACAAATTTGGAAAATTCCTGGATCATTTTTTTTTTTTATCTTCCTTTGGGTAACTTGTACTTTTTTTAACCTTTCATATATATTTATTTAGTTTAGCTTTTCTTACTGATTAATTTGCTGATGTATGTAAACTATTGTATTCTATCAAAATCAGTTTTCCTTAATTTTCCGCAGTTTTTTAAATAAATTATTGTTATACTACCTTTACTAGTACCAATAACTTCCTTAATAGCCTACCAGACACCATCTGCTAACTTTTCCTACATTTTGTTTAGGTTCTTTTTCATGTTCTATACTTCATTATAATTTAGCTTCTTAATGAATAATTTTTCATTATCAACAGTTAAACATTATATTTCTTGGTTTTTTATTTGATAATATTATTCTTACAAATTAATAATTATTTTTATCAACACAACATTTCCATATTAAGACTAATTTTGGGAAATTGAATAATGATTAATAAATATTTATATGTTATAGTAATAAATTCATAATCTAAAAATATTCAAGTATGAAATACTATTAAAATTAGTAGCAGTGGCGCAACTAGTGCTAAAGTGTAGGGGGGCTATAGTCCTAAATTAAAATATTTTTAAAAAAAAGTTGAGAATTGTTTTATTTTTTAAGGGGTTATGAGTAATTTTGGAAGGGCTAAGACCCCCTACTTGCGCTTATGATTAGTGGTCTAACTAAAACAAAATAAAAGACAACCCCAACTTATATTTAACAATTAATACATTAAAAAATAGAATACCTGTAAACTACAAGCACCAAGGAAACATTTTTCATGCTTAATAAACTTTGATAAAGAGCTATGTGTGAGTCATGTAATTTGACAGATGGCAAAAATCTCAAATGACGTAGTCGCGAACTATCACATAAAAGTAATTCAACAAATTCTTTAGATAAATTTGTACTTCCTTCTCGTATAACCTAAATAAAAGTTGTTATAATATTATATTAAAAAAAAATAATTTTTTTTTTTTACTTTATTAAAATAATATAATCAACTTAATTAATAAATAGTTAATTTTTAGAATGGTAAAATATGCAATATTAAGCATTAGTTAAGAAGATAGAACAGAGAGTGAGACAGAAATTATAATGCAACAAAAATTATAATGTTCAAATGGGTAGTGAAGTGAATAGAGAGGTAATATAGAAATAATTTTGAAAGTAGACAAAATATGAAAGAATAAATCATGAGATGACTTGTACACGTTTAAAAGAAGACATAATTAGTTACATTATTTAAGAGGAGGCTATACCCATATTTGTTGTCTCTATCTATCTAATAGGAAATATAATAAAATCACAGACATGTAGAACTTAAATTGTAGCATTATGCTTATAAGATTAAATACTCATTACGAAATTTAAAGAATGAAAATTGTCTAGTATCTCTCGTGGACTTTTTGTAAAATGTCATCTGACGATGAACTTATATTAAATTAACATTTATAACTTTGTTATCTGATGAAATTTACAAAATGACTAAAAAGGATACTAGTAAATGTTCCAATCTTTAAATTTAGGAATAAGTATTTAACCTGTGAATTTAATTCAAATGTGACAATTTGAATTCTATGTGGTTATGATTTTTCTGTATTTTCTGTTGGATATACATAGATGTTATTAAATAATATGCAGGGAAATATATGTAAAATTTAAGGAAGAGAAAGGATGTGGAAACTGATATGAAAATTGTATGGATATGATAAAATTCTACAAATTGAAATTAATGGAAATTGAGGAATATATTGGAAGATGAGGCACAGAAGAAAAATTTAATTTGTGTCAAAAATAAAAATAAAATACCTTTGAAATCATTCTTAACATAGAGACAATTACAGTTAATTTGAATTCATCAATGTGTAACATTTCATTTTCAATTACTTTGATCATCAAATCATTAATTGATGGCATTTGTGTTTGAAGAATATCCAGAATTAACCAAATACAGTTATTCGCTATAAATTAACAAATGTATGAATACCTAAATAATTAGTATATAATTTAATTGAAATTATTATTTTACCTGCTTCAATAATATTTTCATTAACAGTTACATGTATACATTTAAGTAAAGTATGTATTATGGTCATTAGTGCATTACTCAAAAAAGGCCAGGAAACAACAGATGAACTTTTAGGACTTAAATGTTTTCCTACACTTTCAGCCACAGTGCTAAATACTCTAAACATGAAAAATGAAAAAATTAATATACATGTATAAATACAGATATATACAAAATATTTTAAAAATATTATACCTTATAAAAGCTAAAATTTTATCCAAGTCTCCATTTAATTCCTCATTTTTGTTATTTAGCTGAAAGTCATCAGATATTGAAGACATATCTTCCAATAGTTGCTCCAGTAAACCAAGAGTAAAGCTCATATCAGCAGTCCAATAAGTGGATAAGCGATAAATACATTGTGATATTCGTTTATTTGTTTCTATAGATTGAGATGTATCTATATGCCAACCAACTAGTATATCTACAGTGTCCTGTGAACATTAATACAAATAATAACAATAATAAAATAAATTTATTTTATACTTACTAATATGTATATAAGTACTAACCTTGAAAAAAGGTTCGAAAGCTTGGCAGTACACACGAGAAAAGTTTATAGCAACATCAGCAGTGACTGTAATTAATTCAGGTGAATCAATTGATTCTAAAGTCATATGCATGTTCTCCAGTATAAGCTCAAAAACGAAAAGAAACGATTGCAAGTTAGTTAAGAAGCAAAATATTTAGATAAGTTAAGTTTAAACATAAAATCAAGATAATTAATGCTTATAAAAAAAAAAAACAAAGCAATTACTTATATTATTCTTTAATAAAAATAGAGATAAATAAAAAATATAATTTAAAAAACGTAAGTTCTGAATTATTAAAAATGAATGAATAAATTCATTCATTTTTTTTCTTCAAATATTTTATAAAATGTATGCATTACAAAAACAACTAAATACAAGTATAAGTTATATAAGTTCTATGAACATATAAAAAACAATTTTAAAACAAATCCAAAGTTCCTTAGGATCATACCATTTTTTTAACATAAATTCATTAAAAAATATAAATGTATAATGAACATAGATGTATAACATTATGAAATTGTTTAAAATAATTTTAAAATGTTACAGAAAAACAATATATTAATAAATAATAAACGTTAAAGGAGTACCTAAAGTTGATTCATGTTAAATTAATACTAATCTAAATTGAACACATAAATAAAATACATACCGGTGCTAAATTTTCCAAATAAGACTTTTTTTGATCTATGATTGATAACTGCAAATCATTAAAACAAGATGATTGTATAAATTGTTTAAAATTTAATTGAATTATTATTTCAACTCACCTCATAAAAAGCAAGCATTATTAGAGTTTTTACTTCTTTACTACGTTCACAGTTATATTTGGAAAACATTACATCAATAAATCTAAAATATCAAATAATAATAAATTGTATTATTTACATATATTCAAATTGTTAAGTATTTTTAATACCTTTTGCAATCATATTGTAAAGCATGTCCAAATTTTCCTAGACATTTAGCAATAATACACTTGCCATTATATGAAATAGATGAATAAAAACAATTGTAAAGATATTCGATTATACTATCAACAGCACGTCTAATATATTTTTTATTGTCAGGCAGAATAAATGCATCCTTAGAAAATAAACAAAAATTATTCATTAATTTAGAATGTATAATTATTAATTAATAATAAAATACCTGTAGTTGATTGCATAATGTTAATAATGTTCTAGTATCTTCTTCATTAACTATTTTTCTAAGAATCTTTGAAATCTTTGAATCCTCATTAATATTTAAAGAATCTAAAAAGGCAAGGTTTAGATATAAGTATATATAAAGTATACACATATATTTACATTATTTTTTTATAATAATTTATTTTATAACAGCTTTAGAAAAAATAGATATTTTTTTTATTTAGTATTAATCACAATATCGTCACACAAATAGCAACTACACGTATCTACATTTCTTCAATTTTTCAGTATAACAATAAAACTATTTTAATTTTTCCTGTTATACTTAAATTGTTTTATTATTTTTTATATGATTTCATACATTTATTTATTATTTTTATAGTTAAATACAATTTTTATTAATTTGGTTAATTATTAGTATAGATACGTGTTATATGTTATAAAACATTTTCTGAAAATTTGTAGATATCTAAGTCTAATACTAACAAAAGTATACAATATTGTATTATTACAAATTATTATATACTATTGTATATAACCAATTATTACATATATATATATATATACATATGATTTATATTAACAAAACAATAGATAAATTTTTATTAAATAAATTCAAATAACTTACCAGTACGATAGTTGTAGTACAAGGATCTAGAATCAAATGATTCGTCTCTTTTTTTGGGAATCTCATCAGAATATTTACGGGAAGTAAACCCGTGTTCACCACTGTACGATCGATTCTTCATCAGTAATCTGTGACTCTTGTAATACGAGCTTGTAGTCTTGTTATTACGATAATCATCTTTGTTGTAGCTACTACCATTTCTCATTGTATGATCCATGGTAGGTAAGTCTTTTTGAAATTTTACAGAACTGGATTCTGGCCGTTTATCGACGGAACCATTCGCGGTCACTTTGTCCGCGTCGGGTTTACCTTTTGATTTGATGGTGATCATCGTCGGCAGTTTTACGTCGCTCATACTAAACGCGACGATTACAGTCGTTTAGAACGAGTAAGTTGTTTGTCAAGCGAACAGGTCGAATTGCATAGCACCAATCACGAATTTCGTTCATGAAAAAAAACGTCATACTTACATTGAGGAGAAGTTTCATTCATTATCATCGAACCTGCGCACATGTATTGCGAGAATTGAATGAACACCAAAATTAAAGGGGTGTCAGGGGGATGACTGAAAAGAATGAAAGTTTGGAGGTTCAAGCGGTTATCCCACAATGATGTTCTGCTACAGAGGGTAGAAGCGAGTTCAAACGCATGCGCTATCATGTTTGATTATCCTGTGATGATATCCACGGTTGTAAATAGAATATAACCGTGATGATATCATAGAACCATTAACCACATTTTAACCATATTATTATTATGGTTTCATTTGCTTCATGTTATCACATTGTTATGCCCTCATGACATATAGGTACAAGTATTTTCATATTGTCTGTGATAGTATCATCAATTTATTTTTTGGTATCATAGTATATGATCTAAGGTTATATCAATGACATTATGCTTATGATAGTAATGCATATTGGCATATTAGCACAGATAATATATTTATATATTATTAGCATACCTATACCTATTTTAAAAATCAAATTTCTTGGATTACAAGTTAAAATTTGGCAATTTGTTGCCCATTTGGAATAATTTAAAAATTATATATTATATAAGTGTTCAATTTTATTTTTCAATTCCTATTAGCTATTATTAATTACTCTCTAATGAAATACATTTTCTAGACGTACTATTATCGACCGATGTTAAATTACATAATACAATAATATCCATATACAACAATAGTTACCAATTTGAAATGAAAATGTAGATTGTAGTTTACTAAAATGAACGTTTGTTTAAAAATCAATTATTATACTATTTATTTTGTCTTATATTATTATAGTTATATTTCTTGCTTAGTCGTTAATATAAAAAATCAGGTAATTTTAATAAATCATAAATATTAAATTCCTACTTTTTTAAAAACAAATAGAAATATGAGTATCCAAATTTAGAAAACAATAATCTTATAGACGTGTAATCATTTAAATATGTAATTATTTTATTATTTTATTACAAATATTAATTGTTTTTATACTGATTTTGTTTCAAAGTCTAGTCATTTTAATACAAAAAACCTAAAATATAGGTAATACATAAATTAATTATAAAGTAGGTAATTTTATCATTAAAAATGTATTAACACTAACTACTTAATTTATTCAGATATATCAAATTTATTTATAATAATGTGTTCAAATTAATTTAGAACTAAACATTTTAAAGAAACTATTTTTAATATTATTTATATTAGTTTTTATAAATACTCGTCTTAAAAGTAATAACTAACAATGAGTCAAGGAACCATAGTGATTTAATTTATTAAATATTATTTATAGCATTGATTATTGAATAATCTATTCTATAATCGATGCTAATAGCCTTATAAGCAGTGCTGGATCATGATCATTTGTGCGCTAACATAATTATGTTTTATATATAGACCATAGATATATTATATTGAGTTCCCTTTTGTTATGAAAAAAGAAAAGAGAGTCCCAGTGCACTTCACTTCCGATTTATCCAGCACTACTATAGAAGGTACCAGCTGACATCTAGATTAAATTAAAATTATTTATCTAAATTATAGTATATTTAACAAAATAAATAGTTTATCAGATTTGTTGAATATTTATAAAAAGTTATGTAGGTATGTTAATCAACTATATCAATATTTAATGTATAAAACAAAAATACCAATATTGAAATATATCTATACAATTAATTGCCAATATTTTATAGCAATCTTCACAGAATTTATAACAACAAAACTTTCATAATTATTTTTACTTTAGTTAATATAAATATTAAATTGTATTATTTTTTTTAAATTGTTGACCTTATAATGTAATAATCTGTCTATACAGAATGGTGCTATTGTAAAAGAAACAATTAATGCAAATATAACAGATGATACCATTACTTTAGAATTACAACTCCTTGATTCTACAATAATCACACAACATATTGACTTCACAAAGGTATTTATAATTGTATAGGTATTTATAATTTTATATGTAATAACAAGTTTAAAATAGGAGGTTCAAATAATACAAGTGTTGTTGCTTGGAGAAGAAGAGCGTGGTCAAAAATCATATCAAATTCTTTGTTTTGTTAATCATATACAAGCAAATGAATTTATTTCACCAGATGCAATGGCAAAACTCAGACAAGTAAGTGTATTAATGTATAAAATATAGGTATATTTTATATTTTTTTATAACATTTATTATACATATTATAAATGATGTGGATACTTATATGTATTATACCAACATAATTGTATTTTTTCAGAAAAATCCAAATACGGTTCGAATTGCTGAAGATAATAAAGGTGTTTTTAATGTTTCAATAGACATGAAAATTAAATTAAAAGATAGTACTCATATTTCGCAACATGTTAATTCATTATGTTCTGAAGCGCCAGATACAACTTTCACTAGTAAAGTTGATATCGACAAATGGGCTGAAGTACCTGGTAATCACAATAATTTATATAATTATATACATAATAATTAACTAAATCCTTACTTTTTTATGAATGAAAACTAATAATACTTATATTTATATATCTAATATATAAGTTTGATAAAAATAAAATGGACCATTATTGATGAGTGATGAAAATTATCAAATTTCATAATTTGTGAATATACTAAACTGAAATCAATTATAATGATATAGTTAAATTTGGATGATATAAAATTTCTTTTCTTTTCTTTTTATGGCTTTTATGGGTCATTTAAGTCCATTGTCGCAACAACTACTTACCTCCACCCATCACTATCTTGAGTTAGTTCTCCGTCGTTTACTCCCAACCTCGATGCATCTTTTGTAATCCTGTGATATAAAACTTAGTGTTATAAAATAATATATTTTATATTAAATATATAAATATATTTACCAACATAAATTATTGTTTCTCAACAAATTAAGAAGTATAAATTGTTGCTTTTTTGCTCTATTTTTAAAGTAATATTATGGTTTTATTAATTTCAGGAATGTATTTGGGAAATTTATTACAAACTGTTGAGTATATTAATTATAAAACATCAAAGTCCAGTTTAAAACTATGTCGAGATACAGGGAAAGTCTGGTCTAACTGTTTGTGCACAATGGAAGTAAGCATTCCATGGTATCCTTGTGCATTAAAATTTTGTAAGGATCATGTTAGTAAAAAATCAGAAAGTTATCGATGTGGCATACAGACTTGTGCTAAAACTATAAATTTTATGTACAGTGTTAAGCATAAACAACATTGTTTATCAATTGAATGAAAAGTGTATAATGTCTGTGTACACTACTACATAACCTAACCATTATTGTTAAATGGTTTTATATTACTCTTAGACAATATTTAATAAACTAATAAATAAATATGTAATTATTTATAAAATTTAATTTTAAATTAATTTTAAGAATAATTAATAAATGTAAATTTTACTATATAAATATATATATATATACAGGGTCGTATTTAGGGGGGGGCAATGGGGACATTTGTCCTGGGCGACCAAATATTGATCTATTTAGGGGGGCGGCCAGACACCGCTATAACCAGGTGTATTAAGAAAAATCAAAAAAGTGAATAATTTTGTTATTTTGGGGTGGGGCGTAATAATGTGGTTGACCTAGGGCGCAAAACTTGTAAATACGGCACTGTATATATATTTATATAATTTTATATTAAGGTTTTCTTAATATTTGCTATATGTTATTAATAAAAATTACTAAATATTAGTAATCAAAAATTGTATTCAAATTAGAAAATTTATGTTTTGTAATTTTACAAATTATATTTTTATGTCACAAAAAAAATGTGTATTGTAAATTAGTAATTACCGTAATAACTTTAATGGTAATTAGTTTACTGATCATAATAATCAATATTGAATATTAATCATTTATGGTAGTTGTAATAACTGTGTACATTATATTTTATATAATTAATTTAATTATAAAGCTTATTATGAAATGTAACTATTAGTAAATTATCTAATTTTGATGTGCATCATCTTTCATTGTCAAAAATATCCAAATACCTATGTAGAACATTTTATTTATTTAAATAATTACAAAGTATTGCAATAATTGTATAATAAATCATCAAACAAAGTCTGAATCATAAATATATAATATATCTAAATATTTAATGCTAATTAAGGATATTAATAACAACTGAAATTTGCTTGATAAACAAATTGCACTTATGGTCGATGTAAAAAAGTAGTATTAGTATGTTTTATTATGTAAATTTATAATCATGATTGGGATTCTTACAATGTTTTAGATTCCGAGCGAAGCGAAGAATGTATTGGCTTACAAAGATTTTTTTTTTTTATGTATGAAAACACTTATTTGGGTAGAAATAATGATCCGATTACCACAAGTAGGGTATGCTTTCGGTAAAAAATCGCGTCTAATTGGTACTTTATTTAGCTCATATTTTGAATTTTTTAAATGTTTTTCCTTGGGAGAAGAAAAACTACCAAAAAATAGCGGAAAATCGGCAAAATTACAGTTTCTGTTATTTTAATTATTTTAATTTCGTGATAATTAATTGAGTTTTGATCGTAACGACTTGAAAATTTTTTTGGGTATTAATATAGGTAGTATACAAATAAGGTAAAATTTTAGAATGAATTTTTAGTATAGTATATTATAATATATTGAGTTTCACTATTTTAAAATATTGTATTTCTAATGCAATATCATTGCATTTAAATCTTAGTATAATAAACCAGTAATTTCTCCGAGGACTGAAGGGACGAAGGAGGAACGTTCACAATCAATATTCCCACTTTATTATTTTGGTAATTAATTGAAAATTCAAACATCTATATAAATGCGCATGCGTTATTCTTCTTTTTTTTTGTAATTCCTGTGGTATATTCTATGTAAAATGCAAATTAATTTCTTATAGTAACAATTTTAAGTATAACATTTTATATAGCTTATTTTATTTTTGATATTTTAAATAAAAAGCATATTTGAAAATTGTTTAGAATGTTAAAAATTATTTCCCAAAATAAATTATGTTTACATATGATTTTACAAGTCTCTTTATTAATCATTAATTGAACGTATTGTTATTGAAATTAACTATTGACTGTTATAATTTTAAATACTCTAATAAAAATATTCAAATATGACATCAAAAAATGTCTTATGAGTCTAATGACTAGGGCTAGGATTTATATGCAATAAAAAATTGTAAAATATGCATTTGATTTATGAAAAATATGCAAATATATGCAACAGAAAAAATTGCTAAAATATGACATAAAATTTAAAAACTAAAATTTTTAATTCTAAAACATTATTATAAACTATTAATGCTATTCAAAAATATTCCTTCCTTCCTTCCTTAGCTTAACGGTCCATGTAGGACCTGAGCTGCCACAAGCAATCCTCTCCAACTTTCCCTGTCCAATGCCAGGTCAACTGTCACATTTCTTCCCATCATCTTAATATCTTTCTCTACTTCAAAAATATTACATGAAACAATTATATGGTGTTTTAAATTTTCAAAAATAAAAGTTCTGTTAGATCTTTGTATGTTTTTATACTTGCTGAAGCTATGTCTACATCACCTGACGTAATTTTTGTGTTTATAAATTTTGCAATTTTCTCGGGAGTTAAATTGGAATGAAAAATCTTCATCCAGATTATTTAAATTTAGAGTATCACGTATTATGAACTTTTATCTATCATCCTTTATTTGGCCAAGTTTGATTTTGGTGTTTTTTACAATTTCTAGACTTTCATCAAGTGAAAGTGACGCATTTTCTAATTTAAGAATAGAATGAGTGATAAAATTAAAATAACTTTTTATGTAAGCTAAATCATTTTTATATTCCTATTTTTAAATAAATCTATCACATTTTTTATAGACCTCGCAGTGTTTTCGTGATTGAAGTACTGATTTTATACAATTAATATATAGTATTTTCTTCTTTTACCAACCACTACAGATAAATATTCAACAAAACATGCAATTTAGGTGTTTATTGTTGAAATATGCAAAAATATACAAAATAAAATAGCCACCATTTGTTTCATCATAACTTAATTCGTGGAAATTTCAAAGAAAAGCAGTAATTAAAAGTTGCAAAAAAAAGATGCCAATGCATATAAATCCTAGCCCTAGTAATGATGTATGAAAATAATTACAATGATTCCTTGTGCAATGTTTTGTTACACGAAAATAATTTTAAAAAGTGGGAAGGTCGATTATGGACGTCCCTTCGGTCTTCAGAGAAATTAGTGGTGTATAATTACTACTTAAGATTTGAATGCAATGATACTGCATTAGAAAATATGATTCTGAGCGAAACTCAATGTATTACAATATACTATACTGATAATCCATTCCAATATTTTACTACGAGTATAAATTACGAATGTTAATATTTAAAATAAATTTCAAGTTTCTACAATCTAAACTTAATTAGTTATCAAGAAATAAGATAATTTTAAATAATGAAACTGTAGTTTTGTCAATTTTCAAGAACTTTCACTTTAAAAGCTAATAAAAAAATTGTCATCGCGATTATCAAAATATTTTGTAAAAAGATTAAGTAGTATATGTCTAGACTTCAATAAAATTTTCAAGCCGATATACCAAATATTACAGGAAATATTAAAGATTTTTGGAAAAAAAGTCAAAATTTTTTACTTAGTCAGAAAATCAATCAATCGTTTTCAAATGTTGTTCTCTAATAAAGTACACCTAAGTAAATATTTAAAATATTTTTCAAAACACTGCGTTTAAAACTCAATTAATTATCACGAAATTAAACAAATTAAATTTCAGAAACAGTGTATGCATACTATTTGCTTATTTATTTTATTAAATGAACGATATTGTTTGAGACTTTGAGTGGAAGTAATTCGAAAGCAGTTCCTCCCAAGATTTTGATTTAAAAGGAAAAAAAAGTTATTCATCCCAAAAACGCAACTAAGTTAAATTTTAGGGGAGCTATAGCCAAGTCTGTAGTCACAGGAGGGGGAAAAGGGTATTACCCCCCTAGACCCGATCGTTGCCCCACTAGCATTTTTTATAAGACGATGATTTTCAAATTGATTGATATAAGTAGGTATTGGAAATATTGGTTTTTTATATTGCCCCCCCCCTAAATAATTGATCTGGATACAGGTCTGGCTATAGCCCAATCAATTATATATTGAGTACACCCTTCTCTTTTCTAATATATTTTTTCATATAGTCTATTTTTCTATAAAACATAGAAAATAGCATAGTTCAAAAATTATTTGATTTTACGTAACTAATGATATTACCTATATAATTTATTAACAAATACAAATGACTATTAAATGATTCAACTTTTTTGAGGGTGCTGAAACTACTTTTGGGGGAGCTAAGTAAAGTCTTGAAGTTGTACAGTGCACTGGCATCTACGTGTTAACGTGTTGGTTCTCGAAAATCGATGGCGAGTCAACGGCGATCGTTATGGCTCACCATTAGCTAGCCATCGCGCGCGATACGCACTAATTTAGTGCTGGAGGCCGTAATTTACCGGAAAAAAAAATTATAGAACTGTAAATTCTCGGACCGTATAATATGTCATTATATAAAATTAATCAAATTTAAAATTGAATGAAATAAATACGAAAAGAATGGAAAATAAACGGAATTAATTTCCGGGCTACATAAAATTGCCTATAATCGGCGTCACCAAATAGCGACTAATTGTCGTGTTCCAAACAGGTTTTTCACTGTCTATCCAACGAAAAATATAGTTAGTAAAATTAAAGTTATGTTTTACATACAACGTTGTTTTTTCTAATACGAGGTGATTTTGAAAAAATCGGAGTTAATTTTCGGTTTGCGGAGCAAAGCGACGAATGCCAAACACGCACACTGCATGCCCACCTGAAAGTCGAAACCAAATCTGAAGTTTAACTTGTTAATATATGATAATAATGCATGTACAACGCAGAAGCTATAGGTTAGGTTAGGCTCTCCTTGGAGAGAAGAGTCGGATGTTTTGAGTGACAAGAAGATGCCGATATTGAAAGGTAGATATTATAAATTAATAGAAAAGCCAGTAATTTTATATATACAAGAGTGTTGGGCAATGAACAAAAAAATGGAACATAGGACGAATGTATAATGGAGACGAGAATGCTAAGATAGATGCGTGAAGTGAATATAGAACAAAAAATAAGTACATAAGGAGAAATGTAAGAGTTTCATCATTTGTGGTGAAAATGACAGAGAATAGACTTATATGGTTTGGACATATTATGAAGAGAGATAATGAAATTAATGTAGCTATTGCCTGTTGGGAATAAACGAAGAAGATCTAGATCGATGGAGATGTAAGACCATATATAGTTAAGCAGGTAAGGTAGAAGAATAAGTGCATTTTTTGTAATACGAAATTATTTTTAAAAAAATATTTGCTTCATATTTTATTAATTTTAATGCATATTTCATTTTTAGTTCAACAAGCCTCAACACTGTTCATAATGTACATATATGCGTGTAACACGATTTAATTATATTGTCATCAAATTTATTTAGACGGCGCAGTGTATAGGCAAATTCACTACACTACTGCATTTTCCTATACAAATTGACTATACATTAATAATTATTAATAAAATATTGTTTACCTAATAATACGAGTATATAAAAATATATAGTTAGTATAGTTACATATTTTGTTAATGGGTTTTTTATAATTAAGTATTAACTATTTACCAATATATTAATTTAAAAAACATATTATAATAATAGGAAACAGTCGTAAACGAATGCATACAGAATAACATAGTTTATGAAAAACTAAGAATTATTTAACATAATATTATAGAAAAGATAAAAATAGCGATTTACGATTTTAAAAATATTTTACATTTAGTCAAAATAATATATGCTGATATAATTATATAGCTGATATTATATTAAATTTACATATTTTTATACAAATTATCAATTTTATTTGCAATTTAAACTATTAAAACCTTAAGAAAATATTTTTAAAATACATAGAAAATGTGAATATTTCATATTTTAGTTCCGTAATTATGCTGAAAATTGTTACTTTTATTGTAAAATAAAATATAGTCATAATCAAAATATAATTAAAATAGTTACATTAAAATAATTTGAAGACCTGAGATATCTGTTTTTATTATTTTTCGGATATATTTGGATTTTGTTCACGTATAATTAATACAAATAATTATCCCTTAAAAGTATTACTCGTACGTCTAGTGTAATTACATCCATGATATGTGAAGGCTACTCAGGATCTAAAATAAAAAAATATATATATATTTCTATGAATCACCCTCTGATAACTTTTTTGTCCAAACATAAATTTACTGTATAAAATATCTATACTAAAAAACATCATATTTTATCATTTTATATTATCTATTATTAATAACTAATAAACATTACGTAGGTAATAATAATAAATAGAATTTCAATATATAATAAATAATGGTTTTTCGCTCTTATTCGCTCTAGATTTCTTAAGTTATTCATTCTTGTACATCAAAATCGTATAATAATGTTGTAAAGATATTGATATTGAATACTAATAATAATTAGAAAGGAAAATGATTAATCGAAAAATAACAAACTATATTAGTAATGTTTGATTGAAATTTTTATTTTTATGTAAGTTGGAGAATTTTATTATTCCAACGTGAATGTGATATAAATGAAGATCATAGGTAATATTATTATTGACCGTTTTTGTTCTAACTATTATCCTATTAGTATTAGTATATAGTTATTCTTGTATTATAGTTGAAGTTTGTTTAATACTTTTAAGTTAACAATTTAAATTGTATTATTTATTATAAATTCAATTTAATTTAAAATTATTACAAACCAAAATTAATTATTGTTTATAAACAAAATAAATTTATAGACTAGGTTTTATATTTTAGGTAGCTATATATTTTTGAATTTTTATAATACGTTTATGATAATAATAAACATTATTTTTTTAATTAATAGTAATTGAATAATAAAAGAACATTTAAGTTCAAAACATTTTTGATGAAAATATTTAGGTATTTGTGCAAAATACAGGGATTATATAAAAACAAAATAATACTTAACTGTGGTAATATTGAACGAATTTTGACTATTACTTCAATACTACCTAATTATCGAATTACCATGTAAAATAAAATATCATAAAGTAGGTAATTGTTTAATCATTTAAAAACAAAAATCAAATAAAGCAAAATACAAGGGAAATCTGAATACTATTACCATTGATTATAGAATAATCTATTCTATAATCAATGCTACTACATACAGTATTCAAATTATACAGGACGCAGGAAAACTGCAGAGAACCTTAAATAATTTTTCACAAATTTTATTATACCTCTATTATTTTAATGGTGCTGGTCCTTGTGTCATAATAGGGTAAAAAGGCATTGGGGTGACTTCTTTCTTTAAAGATGAAAAGATAATTAAAAAACATTTATTTTTTTCACTTCAAGCACTAGCAATATATATATATATTATTTAAAATAATTTGCAATATTTTTATTCTATACATTAATTATATAAAATTAGAGACTTAACTAGAAAGAAAAATTATATTTAAAAGTTAATAAATTTCCATTCATCACGCCATAAACATACAATTAACTTACTTACGTATATTATATTTTATTTATATGCTAACTTTTTCATCAGAGATAATTTGGATATATTTACAAAACGATGATAATACAATTTATTGTTTGTCATTGCAATAACATTAATCGATTCGTCATTGCATTTAGTTTTAGGTCAATTGGCATACTTACAAATTCTAAATTCACTATATTTAGATTTTATAAAAATATATTAATATAATTTTTTATCAACTATAAATACATAATATTATTGTATGACACTATGACTTATGTAAAAAACTAATAATAAAGTATTTTAAGTTTACCTCCTGATCGCTCTCGTAAGTAGTACTTCATACACATTATATAAATCGTATTAACATAATATATATATTTTTGTTGACAGTTATTATTAATAATTAATAACCCAAAGGTTTTTTCCAATCTTCTATTAGGAATTAATTACACCATTGTATATTATATATATATATATTTTTTTTTTTTGCGAAAATATTGTTAATAATATTTTAAGATATAAAAAACAAGTAGATGTCAACTCAATTTTTTTATACATTTTTTATTTAACAATGATCCTGTTTAGGCTATAATTTTGTTGATAAGAAAAATAATGATAGTATACTCAATGGTTAAAATGTGTTAAAATATTAATTAAATATATTGTTATTATTTTAACAGAACAGATAAAAATAGTGAAACTTTAGTATTGTTTATATTATTATAGTTTAAAGCCAGAAAAAAAAAAAAAATTAAAATAGAGCCGATTTACGTGATTGGTTCTGATAACTTTTTTTACAATTTCAATATAAGATTAGGTAGATATTACGCATTATATATTTTATTAAAAATTATATTTTTTTAAAAAAAAATACTTCAGTTTATCTTTTATATACAAATGAAAAAATTCAGTTCATTCTTTTTTACTAAGATTTTTTAAATTTATTATTTCTATCAATAAATTATGTTGTTTAAATATCAACTTAATAAAAGCTAAATTTATTTCGAATTTGTCACACGATTGTTTAAAAGTCATAGGCGACTATAATGAATTATATTATATTCAAATCGTATACCTAACTATTTTTTAATAATATAATTATTAATTATTTTATTATATATAAATAAATGGGTAAAAACTACTGTTCTCTTTCTCTTTATAAATGATTTATTTATATTTTTAATTAATCATTACCTAGCCTCGGTAAAAATAAATGCAATATTTTATATGTGATACATATTATGAGTTTAGGATAATATATTCATGACGTGCCAATTTCATCAAGAGTCAGATACTTAAACGCGTACGATTAGAATGTCAGGTATTGATGGCTAAAAGCCAAAAGGTATTCTGAGATTAGTGTATCCAAAGTGCGGGCTCGTCAATATATTATACTGTCGTCGATCGCGCGTGGATCCGTGGATTACGATGGATTTGAATTTATGTTACAGGATTGTTTTACAGAATTTTATCTATCCGATAGTTCGTTTTTAATAATAATTTGTGTAAAAACCACAATACAAAAATAAATATAAATCTGAAATCTTCTTATCTGTATATTTATATATTGATTGATTGATTTTTATCGTCTATGTGTTGATGTATCGGCAATAACGAGAAATGTGCGAAGAAATCGAACTTCATCGTTACGACGAGACGCCCTGGGGATTCCGACTAACTGGAGGACATGATTTCGGTATACCTCTCACGGTCGTCCGGGTAAATATTCGATTCATTAATGTTAGATTTCGTTAATAATACAATTCGTGGTAATTATTGTTGTTTAAAAATTAATTTCGCATACTGAATACGTGCAATTTAATGGTGGGATATTAATATTGAAGAATATTTGTGAAAATAAATGTTTTTTTAAAGTTTATTATAAAATATAAAAATAATTAAAAATCTATTTAAGCTAGATTTACCTTATACCTTTTTTTTAATAATTACGATAATTTTTTTTTTTTTAGATTATATTTATTCTATTTTCAATAATCATATAATATCGGATCAATAATTATATTACATATTATGTGCTTTAAACAGGTTACCGGAGGAAGTTTGGCAGAGGAAGCTGGCATGTACGTGGGAGACATGATCATTGAAATTAATGGCGATAGCACGTCACAAATTACGCATAGTGAAGCTCAACAGTGTATCTTAGAAGCGGGCAATCGGATTGTTCTGTCGGTTTTACGGTAAATAAATGATCGAAAAATGAAAATAAATTTTTATTAATTTATCGTAAAAAATATATTTATAGAGTTTCGATATTGGGATTAAAATATTGAATTATGGCTATTATAGTTTTATGTATATCAGGTCTCATCTACAGGGGGGTCTAACAGGTGAAGGGCGAACATTTTTTTTATTTAACAAGTGATCATAAATACTATTTATATTCCGAAATATATGACAGATAATACATGTAAATCAATTTCTTATTTCAAACGAAATAACTTTAAAGTCAATTAGGTATAAGTACCATTAAAATCGATCGATATATGTATACTGAATTTTGCTGTTTTTACGAAATTTTATTGATATTGTTCGTCTATTCAGTTAAACTTAAATTTATTGAAAAAAAATTCAATAATTTCAAAAAATATTATAAAGTTAAAATTAATATTCTGTATATAAAGTTATAAATTAATATAATTTAAAAATATTTAAATTTTATAACACTATAGATTTGGACGTGGGCTATATTAATTAATAATTAAGTGTATTATAATTTACGCATTATTAATTTATCATGGTACGGAATCAAAACAACTTCAACGTATTTATTTTCAGAAATTTTATTATGAAAAATATTTAAAATAGAATTTTTATCATCGAGTTGTTTAAAATTATATTTTTGCTTGTACAGAGGAAGTCCTGTACCAGCGGTGACACCGACCAGAGGACTGTTTACACCTTCAATCGGCATCGATCGGGCAACTTCTTCAGTCGGAAGCCTAACCGAGTACGATTCGTTGCATAGCGATACACTCAGAAATAATATAGGATTAGGCGAGTTACATCACATAATATGTAATTGATAAATATTGTTTATTAACTTTCAAAAAACCACGTAATGTACAGCTATTTCAAAATCGCACGACAGCGAGCAAGAAATGACAGAAGAAGAAATTGCTGAAAAATTATTGGAAAGCGCAGAAGTCATAGAAAACAACGGAAAAAATGTCATAGGGTATAAAAACAGATAAAATAATAAAATAAAATTTTCCATTATAACGAATAACGATTGACAAGAAAACAATTTTAATTTAATTAATTTGAATTAATAATATTACACTACGTCGAAAATCGAATTACCTACTTTGTTAAAATAATGCAACTTTTAAAAATACATATTTTTTATATATACAATAGGCGTATAGGTACAATTTCACTTACTTAATCCGTGTTAACTTTAAAAAAAAAAATTTCATTAAAAAAGTATTAAAATTATCATAATTATTATTTTTGATATGCTTCTCGTATGAAAAATAAGTTCATACTCGTAAACCTACACACAGATACTATTTTGATAAATATCTAAAATTAAATAGTTTTCAAACTTTTAGCAACTGTTACTTTAAAATGCCTAATATCACTAAGTTTATAATATTCAAATAAAAAACAATGCTTCATAAATATATATTGGAAAATTTATATTTAACTTTTAATAAAAATTAATATGATTAAATATATTTATGATATGAAATGAGAAGACTTAGATGGATGTGTGGAGTGACTAGAGTTGATAAAATAATAAATGAGAAATTGTGGAGAAAATGAGAGAGAATAAGCTGCGATAGTTTGGACATGTTATAAGGAGAGGTGATACATAGGTATTGAGAATTGTTATGAAAATAAATTTAGAAGATATGAGAGGCAAAGGAAGATCAAAGAAAAGATGGATAGATGGAATTGAGAGTCATATAAAGATAGTGTGAATGTAGAAGTAGGTGATCGAATACTATGGAAATGTATAGGATTAGGGTACCCAACACCATATAATTGGAAGATAAGGTGAAGAAGAAAAATAATTTAATTATATATCTAAGTAGCATATAATATATAGTTAAATTTCATTTTAGTACATTAAAAACTAAAAAGTTTATAAAAATGAAGCAACATTAATGTTTAAACTTAAATTATTTCTTTCTACGTGATCTTAACTTAAGAAATTATAATACAAATTTTACTTACCCATAACATTAGTTTTTATTTTATAAACTGTAATCGCGCAA
Source organism: Eriosoma lanigerum (assembly GCA_013282895.1). Taxonomy (NCBI): domain Eukaryota; kingdom Metazoa; phylum Arthropoda; class Insecta; order Hemiptera; family Aphididae; genus Eriosoma; species Eriosoma lanigerum. The sequence continues at coordinate 480,335 of CM023360.1, read as the reverse complement.
TATACTACATTCATTTCTGATTATTATAGCGTTAATTTCAAACGTTTTGTGCCAAAATGCGATTTTATTAAGAATTCGCTGGTGTTTCAAACTTTACAAGAAGAACAAATTTTCGACCAAAAATCAGAGGAAGAACAATTGAAAAGATGCCCAACAAAGAGATTTTCAACATTCTTGACAACACCTAACAGACCTAAAATCAAACCACCAGAAAAGAAAAAATCTGTTGATTTGAACAAAACAGAGGCAAGTTACACACATAATATAATTATCTATTGTCTATGGTTAATTGGTTTGTAAATTAGCAAACATTTTAAATCTATGACCAATTTTAATATATGTATAATATAGTAACAAATTGCTATTTCTCCTGAAGGTAACAGAATTGGATGAGCAATGTGTAAAGGAGGAGGAGATTACTAAGGTAGGGACATCTTGTGAGCAAGTTTGTACCAACTGTAAATGTAAGTTAAGGGATATTGAAGATTGCATCGTGTCTACAGCAGACACTGAAGTAACAGTAACCGAAATCGACTATCTTGAACACAATGATAATTTGGAAAAATCAACTGAAATTGAAAACGAAACATATGAAGCACCAGAAGAAGTCAACGAAGGAGTAACGCAAGATATTATAACAAACGATGAGGTAAGTACTTTTACCTAATAATAATTTATCAACTAGTAAAATACTAAAATCAATACCCTTAAATAGTATAAATATATCAAAAATAAATTCAATGAGAGATAATATGAAAATAGGTATATTCTATAACTCTATATCACGAGAAATCATACCGCAGGGTGTTTCACGGTCATGAGCATTTACTCTTTGTAATATCTCTTATGTACGAAATTGGTAAATACGAATTAATATAAATTTTGTTTTTTAAATCAATTATTTGGCCAAACAATTATAATATATAAGTGTTATTTCAAATTTGAAGAAATAAACACTTTAATAAAAAGGCTAAATACATATTTTTTAATTTTCAAACGAATTTAATATTTCAATATCTTTCTACTAAAAGAATTTAAAAAGTTGATTTATTGAGAATTTTATCTGTTTACAATACTAGCTAAATATTTTTTTTACTTTATTGTTTTGTTTTAATTTGAAATATAGATTATGTATATAACTTAGTTTAAATAATTATGTATATAAAAGAAAAAACAATAATTTGTAATTACATATTTTTATTTATCTAGGCGTTTTTACAAGGATTTAATTTTTATTAGACACCCTGATACCACTAATAAAATCCTATGGCCGCTAATACGAATCTGTCCACTTTGCGCATTACTTCTTGTGATAATATCGACTGTCGCGTCCATCCAGCCCCCGCCAAATTGTCAATACGTAGTATCGGCATGATCTCTTACAGAAAAATAGAGCGTATAATATTATTTATACAACTGTTACGTACACGAGATATATTATATGTAGAGTTAAAAAAATAGTCAAAATTGTGTGATAGAGGCTCGGTTATCGATCGGTTGTCAACCTGTCACCATAAATCAATTACTTATTAATTATCAATGCCCACTATATAAGCAATTGACAACGGACCGACGGTTTAGCTTTTATAATAGGTAGTTAGTAGTTGTACGAACGCGAAACTGTAATGTACACAACGTTGCCACTCGAATAGCGAATTAAAATATTAATATTAAATACAAATCTGTTATTTAAACATATAGATAAACACGTAGATAAACACGACACCAACCTGACACCAAACTGAGTTACCCAAAACAACTACATTACCTATATTTAAGCAAAGTAATTTATATAAACAATTACTGTATGTAACATTACTTTTAGGAATTCACTGAAATAACCGATGAAACGCACGAGACGAAAACTGTAACAGCCGTGGTGAAAACCATAGAGCCTAAAAATGAGTTGGAAAAAAGTATATTAGACATTCAAAGCCAATTATCTGCCATTCGAGAGTTACCGTTACAAATCCAAAATCATATTGCGTTGTTGGAAAAACAACTATCGGAAGTTCTCGCGCTCAAAATTGTATCGGCTGAAACGTCGAAAACGAAAGGTGAAGACGACGAACAAACACTGGAAGACGACTATGTCGTCGTCGACGGAGACTTCGATGAAGAACGGCAAGACGATTCGATTAGACCGGAGAGTATCGGAGTCGAGTCACGGGTGACGTACGACGAGTTGGCTGTTGACGACAAAACTATCGATGAAGATTTTCAGTCAGAACCCGATGACAGGTCCAGTAAAATCTCTGCAGTCGAAGTACGCGAAGACGATAGAGCACCTGCAGGTGGTAGGCCTACATATCCGCTGACGCCATTACCGAGGCCGATCATATTACCAGGAGGTCGCAAATGGAGAGGTCCCAAAGATGCGTACAACGAAAAGTTTATCGCCGAAACATTGATATCACAAGCCGAAGTTTTGGTCGGCTCCACTTTGGGGTAAGCCAATGTCAATATTTGCTATTTTAGGAAAAAACAAAATTTTTCGAGAGATAATTATCATTTTTCTCGATAAAAACTCATTCTTGGCACAAAATGAATGTCATGTATAAAAACTAATTGTTATAGATATATATAAAAAAAAAAGTAAAGTTAAGTGGGAATGTCGATTATGGACGATCCTCCTTCGTCCCTTCGGTCCTCGGAGAAATTAGTGTTTTATTATACCTAAGATTTGAATGCAATGATATTGCATTAGAAAATACGATTCTGAGCGAAACTCAATATATTATAATATGCTATACTGATAATCCATTACAAAATTTTACTGCGTGTGTAAATTACGAATGTAATTTACATTGAATTTAAAATACATTTAAAATAATAAAAAATATTTCAATTTCCTACGATCTTAACTTATTTAGTTATCAAGAAATAAAATAATGAAACCGTAACAAAAAAAAATTGTCAGTCACGATTTTCAAAATATTTTATAAAAACATTAAGTCGTATATGTCTAGACTTCGATAAAATTTTCAAACCAATAAAATAAAAACTACAGGAAATATTAAACATTATTGAAAAAAGGTTTCTATTCAATCGTTTCTAAATTTATTCTTGTAATGAAGTTCACCTAAGTAAATACTCAAAAAAATTTTCAAGACACTATGATTAAAACTCAATTATTTATCACGAAATTAAAAAATTTTAAATTTCAGAAACGTTATTTAGCCGATTTTCCGCCATTTTTTAGTAGTTTTTTTCTCCCAAGGAAAAGCTTTTGAGAATTTGGAAAAATGAGCTAAATAAAGTACCAACTAGATGCAATTTGCTACCGAAAATATAACCTACTTGTGGTAATTGGACTATTATTTCTATCCGAAAAAGTGTCTTCATACATAAAGAAAAAATATCATAATATTCATTTCTACTAAAATTATTCAAATTTTAGAAGCTTATAAAATAAAATTGCAACTTACGATTTTCAAAATATTTTGTAATAAGATTAAGTAGTATAAGATTAGACTTCGATATAATTTTTAAAGCGATAAATAAAAAATTTCCGGAAATATTAAATATTTTTGGAAAAAAGTTAAAAGCTCAATACTTAGTCAGATATTGAACCAATCATTTCTAAAATTGTACCACACTTGTATATTACTTATGTTAATATTCAAAAAAAATTTTAAGTCCCTAAAATCAAAACTCAATTAGTTATTACGAAATTAAAAAATTTTAAATAATGCAACCGATATTTTGCCGATTTTCAAGAATTTTAACTTTAAAAGCCTATAAAAAAAAATTGTCAGTCACGATTTTCAAAATATTTTGTAAAAAGATTAAGTAGTATATGATTATACTTCAAAAAAAATTTTAAAGCGATAAACTAAAAATCGCCGGAAATATTAAACATTTTTGGAAAAAAGTTCAAAGTTCTATACTTGGCCAAATAATACTTTCCAAAATTCTACTACGTATGTAAACTACCTATTTTAATATTCAAAAAAATTTTCAAGTTCCTACGATCAACACTCAATTAGTTATTACGAAATTAAAAAATATTTTCACCTCGAAATTTGCCATTCAAAATAGCACAAAATTCACTTGCGCAGTTATCGATTGAGTTCAAAAATTAATAAATAAAAATTATTTATTAAACAATAGCAATTAGGTTAGGTTAGGTTAGGTTAGGGTTAGGTATATATAAAATAAAATATCATATAAAAAATAGATAACAACCTATTCGCAGAGCTATTGAATGTATGTACAAAATTTCATCACAATGGGTTCAGCCGTTTTGGAGGAGTTTGGTGACAAACACTGTGACACGTGAATTTTATATATATAGATATATATTTTTTTTATGATGTATGAAAACATTTTTTCGGATAGAAATAATGTTCTGTTTACCACAAATCGGGTATGATTTCGGTTAGAACCTGGTACTTTATTTAGCTCATTTTTCAAATTTCTCAAAAGTTTTTCCTTGGGAGAAGAAAAAATACCAAAAAATGGCGAAAAATCGGCAAAATTACGATTTCTGTTATTTAAAATTTTTAAATTTCATGATAATTAATTGAGTTTTGATCATAGGGACTTGAAAATTATTTTGAGTATTAACATAGGTAGTATACAAGTGAGGTAAAATTTTGGAATCAATTATTAGTATAGTCACTATACTATAGTGTATTGTAATAAATTGAGTTACGCTCGGAATCGTATTTTCTAATGCAATATTATTGCATTCAAATCTTAATTATAATAAACCACTAAGTTTTCCGAGGACGGAAGGGACGAAGGAGAAAGGCTTAAAATAGACATTCCCACTTTTTTTAAATTATCATAAACAAATTTTACAACCCACTCCCCAAGAATATGTTGAAAATTCGCTATTGTATAATCTACCTTAGCTATTAGAACTATTATTTTTTTATATATTTTGTAATATTTTTGGTGTAGGTACCTAAATTAAAAGTAAAATAGATTAAATTCTTATTTTTGTGTTTTTTTAAAAACCTATAGCTATTTTAAGTACATCAAGTTAAGAATATTTTTATATTGTATGTATTTCAATTACGTATTTAACTAGGTAGGTACCATAAAACAATAATTGTATTCAGATTACAAATATGTATTTTGTATATTGGTTTTCAGTGTGAATTTTAGAAAATATGAACCTCCGAAATTCGATGTTTCTAATTCAGCGGTATACAAATTGGTACACAATATCGAAACGTCAAATAATGGTGGTATTGAAAATAGACCAGAGATGGTAGCGGCTGAAGAAGACTTCTATTACCATAAACCAGTAATAAAAATTGTTCCTATTATGCGTATAAATAGGGATGTGAATTTAATGCATTAACCTTTACAAAATGCACCTAAAATTTTAATACAATAATAGTATAATACTATATGCATTTGTTTTTATTTATTTACGTCATATTAGGCATTAATTTAAATACAAAACATAAAATTTACTTGTTTGAAATTTAGTATAATAGTAAATTTGACTAGGACCAAGTTAAATTGAGAAGACGTAACATTCGGTGGAGTGGGTGATTATACCCATGAAAAGTATATTGTTGTTGGAAATTGGAGTGATTTCTAGTAAAGTGAGAGAGGAAATGGAAAGATATATAGAAGAACACATCGGGGCAATCTATATTGAGCTGCCCAGAAGCATTTAAAACAATTATACGAAATATAAGAAACTGTTAAATTAATTTGAAAAAAAACTTTATTTTTGATGTTTATTTATTACATTATTTTAAAAAAATTCAATATATTTAGGTAGTTGGGGTTGCCAACTTTCCATTTGAGAAATACCCACGCACAAATATAAACAATGTTTTTATTATTATTCTATTGCTTTAATTTAGAATTTGAGATAGTTTAAGAATAGAAAAACTTGTATATTGGAGCGTATATGGAAGTATATGGCTTATACTCAAGACAATATTTGTATAAAAGTATGTATACGCAATATAAATAATAATTTTATAAGTATACGGTAGGTATACGGCCATACAGCTAGTATTTTATAATTTATAAATTTGTTGTACATTTTATGATAATAAATGTATATAATTTTAATATTAAGTGTATTTTATTAATAAAAATAAATGTATAAGGTATTATGTTTCTATTAATTAATTCATGTATAATGTATATACTATATAGTATATTATATACCTCTAAGACTTAAAATTAAAAATTTTTAAAACAAAAAAAATTATCATTTAATAAAGTATAGTTAGTATTAGTTCTAATTAAGAAGCTAATCTAGAGTTATAATTTATTTATGATTATTATATATAATTATTATGGATAAAAATTAATTATTTGACTAAAAATATAAAAAAAAAAAATAATATAATAATCATTTCAAGTAATTTTTTCTTTTTTAATGTAATTTCGAGAAAAATATGGCGTATACTCAAGACATTATTTACCAATTCATCCCCGAGTACAAATACAATTTTTATACATATATTTAGATATCTAAAACAATTTTGCTGTGTTCAATAAGTTTTTTTTTTATTTTTAATTTCTTTAAAAAACTGCACATGGATATAAAAGATTGTTTCTAATAACTAATTATGCTTTGATTGTATTAATTCCTTTTTTCATTCATATTACTCCAATTGAAACTTGTACAGATAACTAATTTCAAGAAAACATTTAAAAATTTTGTGATTGGATCAAAAAATCGAACTACTGGCTAATTATAGACCAATAAGAAATGCATACCGTTTTCCATTGGCTTTTTAGTCGATCAAAGTAAAATACCGGCCAGTTGGCAACCCTAAATAGGTACTTGGGTACAAATAAATAAAAAAAAAAAAAAAAAAATGTATTTTATTTAACTATTCCATAATACTATTAATAATTTGAAATTTATAAAAAAAATATATTTAAAAAGAAACAAAAAATAAATAATTATTTTTTTAATTAATTATTTGTTAATTAAAAATAATTAAAAACATAAAATATAGAAATGATAAAAAAATAGTGCAAAATAATAGTTTCAAAATTAAATTCATTGTTACACAATTTAAACTTTGTTTTAAGAAAACTATAGGCTCTACAATAAGCTAAACATAAATGCACTTTGATTAAAATTCACATCCCTACTAATAAATCAATTTAAATAATTTAATAACTTGTTTTTGTCATTTAACAACATTAATTTGTTTTTAATTATTCATCTTTAGATTGATGCACGACAATATTACTTAGCTACACTCCCACAACCGACAATAGTAAGTACAATTTATTTTTAAATCTTATTTTCATTCATTATTCACTACTTTTTTTAGTTAATAATATGTTTCATTTATAGGTTCCAGATTTTGAAAATGAAAATCAATATGGACACTAGTTTTAATAAAATACAAAAATCAATTTTTTTTCGAAACCTAAGTAGTGTCTGTTATATAATTCACTTAGTATAAGTTGTTTTGGTATGCCCATTTTATCTAGCTTAAATGTCTAATTTTAATCAATAAAAAGTCAATAGAATAGAAAAATGATATAAATCTTATAATATTTAATTGTAATTATTTTTTAATAAAAAAATGTATTTAATCTTAATAAATTTTTAAGTATTTGATTTTGATTATTTTAATTAATTGAATGAAATTCGGTTTAGGTTTGACATAAGTAGGGTCAGAATTTAGTTCCTTAGAAAAAATGTTTTACACAAAATGAGTTTACTTACAAAAAAGTTTAAAAACGACTTTTTAGGAACATTTGGTGTTGACATACAATTTTTTCTTAATTAATATATGTATATTACATTAAAAATGTATACAAATGGTTTAGGGTTTAAATAAGTAGAGGCAGAATTTAATTCCTTAGAAAAAATGTTTTACACAAAGTGAGTTTACTTACAAAAAAGTTTAAAAACTACTTTTTAGGAACATTTGGTTTTGACATATAATTTTTTCTTAATTAATATATATATATATTACATTAAAAATGTATACAAATTGTAACAAATTAAGTTTTTTTAATCATTTAAATAAGTTTTCTTTGATAATAATGAAAAAAGCTCTACAATAAAAACAAAAATATAAAAGTATGTATTATATATTTATAATATTTATATTAAGAAACAAGTATTGATGGTAAATGACGAACAATTTCAAAAAGTTTTTAACTGAATAAATCGCATAAATATAAATATAATATAATATTTATTTGTTTTTTAGGTTATGTAAAATGTATCACAGATAAACTAAAAAAAAGTTGTTTAAAATACAAATAATAATTATTGTCGTTTTTCTAAACTCTTATATTTTCCTTCCAACCTCTTGGCATATGCATCCAACTTAAATGCTGCTTGTTCTAACTTTGAAACACTATCCTCGATCTGGTCAATTTGAGAAAGGTATGGTTCCAAAGATTTATCTAAAAAACAATAAGTAAACAAAAGTGATATTTTCAAAGTGAAAGAAAAATAAATAATGGAATTAAATTCAAACACATTTTTACATTTTTCATTAAGTTCTAAAATTTGTTTTTCAACATCTGAAGCGATTTGTCTATATGATATATATTTTTGTGTAGTTGCTTTATTCATAGACTCCAATAATTTATAATCTTCCTATATCAATATAGCAAAAATTAAATTAAATTATTAATTAAAATAAAAATACATATTAAAATTAAAATTGTATTAATTATTTCATACGATTATTGTATAATTGCAATGTGATTATTTAATGAATTGAATTTATACTAACCTCAGTTATATTAAGTTCTCCCATCAAGTAGTCAGAAGTTTTTTCAAACATTTTAGTAGATAACAAGCTTAAATTAGGATCATGAGGATCATTACGTTCAAAACTACTGGTACTAGTTGAAAGAGTAGGTCCTGAAATAAAAAAAATTAAAATTAAAATATTATGTAAAAAACCTTCTATATTTAAATCAAAAATATATTGCAGATTAAGAAAAAGATATGAGTTATCAGTTTATGAATAGTTATATTGAACACAACTATTTAACTATAAATCGTACATAGTTTTAAATAGGTAGTTAGAGCTTAGACCCTAATAATTGTTTTAACTTTAGACTTTTAAATTATATTTAACTGTTTACAATATTAGTGGATAGATAAACCTATCTAAATTATACATTATATATTCAATATAACCTTGCAATATTGCAATATAATATAATTAGCCTCATTTTAGTTCAACAAACGTAAAAAGTTATTTATTTAACAGTAAAATTAATAATTTATATTAAAATTAGTAATAGAAGGTAGTGTGCACATTTTTAAAAGACTTAAATATTTTGCGAATCATTGTGAATTTTTTAATCAACTACAACAGAAGATACATTTCTTATGTCAACCATTTATACAATTTTATAATAGGAGGTATTTATGTCAAAATATAAAATAATTCCAAAAAAGTTTAGTAGTATCAAAACTATAATTTAAACACTGATATAAAAAATAATAATCCCAATAGGTACACATTTTACCTCTTTTAGGAGACTCTTCTACACCTGCAAAGTCTTCGATTTTGTCTTCTTCGGACATTACTAATTATTAAAATTCTATATTAATTACTCGAGATAATAAAATAAATTTTAGAATAGTTTCATTATATAAAGATATTAATTTTTTAATTAATGTTATATTAAATTGTGAATTATATTAATTAATAGTTATCTACAATTGATGAACTATCTTGATCCGCGCCTTCGCGGTATCACTACGATATCGGTACGATATTTACAATATAATCTGATAAAATTATTTAAGTTAATATGATACCACATCTTAGATCTGTGATCTAGACCAAGGTAGCGGTATTTAAATGTTCAATGGCGGTAACTAATATTATTTAAATTAAAAAATAATATTTATTCAGCTTCAAACACCAGCTCGCCATTTGTAACGCTAGAATTTTAGTTTATCATAACAAATAAACCATGATACAAACAACATATTGAGTAAGTTTTAAGTGCATTATTATTTATTATCATAGAATTAACTATAACTATTGCCTGTACATCACCGTCCTTTCGCAACAGCAATTGATAACGTGAAAGAAGATATGCGCACTCGTAGTCGATTTCTCGTCATCGACAACGCACGCTGACGCGCGCACCACCGGAAAATATAGTTTCAAAAATAAAACGTAGAGTTTAAAACGTGCGCGCCGGCGCTCACTTCTCTGTTCTAAAAATGCGTTCGTCTTGGCTCACGTCTGTTGTTGATCACTGTTATTATTATTGACGACGTGAAATTATCGGACGGAAATACGCGTAATTAATTACGAATATTTAAAATATAATTTATTTCATATACCTAATAATCATTAATTAATAACGGACGAAACGTTGGAGAATTTCATAATATTTTCCGCGCGTTTTTCTCTAGTCAATAAAATCTATTTTGAATTTTCCGTATAATCCATTTCACGTTCGGCTATGGCTCAGCTGATCAATTTGAAATTGTCCAGACCCGATCAATCATCCCCGTGGGGATTTAGACTGCAAGGCGGTAAAGATTTCGGTACACCGTTGCTAATACAAAAGGTAAGACGACGATGAGATGTTTTTAGTATTAAATATTGTTTTGCGTTTTATTTTTTTTAAATTGTATTTTTGCAACGTATGAGTCAATAAAAATAGATAAATGTCTTATTCAGATATTCAAATTAATATTTTCTGTGACACTATCGTAAAAATAATATTAATTATAGTAGGTAATGTACGAATACATCGTAGACGTACCTACTTAATTAATCATTTAATAATCATTAATAATATTATAAATTATATAATATTGTATTATGTTAGTATTCATATATACGATGGTATCGAATTAACATATTAATATTATTCTTGTGACGGCTGACGATTTAAAACCTAAAGAGGAGGTAACAATGGTACCTCTACATAAGCTAAACTAATGAGCTCAAAAGACAATAATTATTATTTTGCTTATGTATCTACTGTTGTCGAATAACACTATAAGAAACTAAAATTCTAAACATAAAAATTATCTATCTTACTTATTATTTAAATTGTAAATGTTTTATTTGAATTAATATAGTTGTTGTCTCTAAAATTGATTGTTTAAATAAAATAATATAGATTCGTATAAAGTGCTGCGTGTTGGTGTAGGTTATATAATTTCTTGGAGAAATTTGGGACACTATTAACAGCTACTGTTACATCGTTGTGTCTTGTGATAAATTCACACCGGTCGTGTCATCCGACGTATGTAGGTACAAGTCTCCATTCAAGAAAACCAGATGAGATGAGACCGCTGCCGCTGCCATTGCCGTTTCATTAGTATGAATTACCATCTCGCACACTGGTACTACTATTATAGTTTCGACCGTTTTCTATTTTTATGTATCGCCGAGTCGGCCTTCTGCGTTTTGGGCAAAGTTCCCACTGTCACGAATCCATTCGAGTTCGTTCGCGAAATCGATCTGTAAATCGGATTGGTGATTGACAAAAGCTAGGTTGTCATTTACCTCGATCGATTTATCATTTATGTAATATTGTTATTTATTGTAACGAAAATAAGATTTTAGTTAACCAAGTACCATATTTAATCCTTTGATATGTGCCATTGCCGATTGGTACCAGCCAGGTAGCTGCAAATATGTCATGTCATTACAAGGGAATGATTTTATATTATAATAAGATGAAAAAGTAAGAAAAACTGCTAATTTTTTATAACGAAAAAGAAAAAGAAAGATACGACTACGGCGTTTGCCGGTTGAAATTACTCGTATTCTATACGAAATTTTCTGGTCCGGAGGAAATCCGCAGTACGGATAATTGTATTATTATTATTGTCTTCGACGCGGTATATCGCGCGGCTTGGCAGTCAAGCAGAAAAAAATCAGAAATATCTATTATGTCCGCGCGATGACATTTGCGGTTCTGTAGTAAATCACGATTCTCCCACGATTACAATGACCTCTGTTGTACTCTTCGAGCTGCTGTAGATGATAGGTATAGCATCTCGTAATCATTTTTAAAACAACAAAAATCGTATTATTCGTTAATCGTCTGTATAATAGTAATAGTATTAATAATATGTATCTCGATTACTCAAAATTGTGCCATTATAGCAACTATTAGACACGGACAGGTAATTACCAATTTTAATATAAATTTAAAACAGTTTATCATTATTATTATAATATATTTTGTTAGGTATTCAATAAAGACGACCGTTTTTAAGTCCAACGTCAATGTAGATTGTACACAATAGGTAAACATTTTTCATTTAATATTTGATAAACAAACAATTATTTAAACGCATTTATAATTAGGTACATATCACATTGTCAAATGTCTCACTGAGTATTTCATATCAACTATCAACACAAGATGTTATGTAATCATATTTTAATTGTTATTTTTTTTCAAATATAGGATATTCGTCATTGAATATAAATTTAAAATAACGTATATTGTTAGAACGGTTAAATACAAGGTTAAATAGCATAATTGTTTTAAACTCAAAACCTATCTCTATAAGATGTATTTTTCAATATAATTATTGTAAAACAACATCGATAATATTATAAAAAAAAACTGCTGGCACCTATATATTCAAATTAATTATTAAAATCACAACAAAAACTAATTTATAAACATTTTTATTTATAGTCGATTTTGTCGTTTATTTTTGTATTGATGTAATGTTATAATATTAATTAATTATTTTAACTAAATCGTTTGGAACTGGATGGAGTATCTGTTATAGTTTAATACGAATTATGAAGGTATATCGTACATAGTCGCACATTATTATTTCAAAACTGTTGGCAAGTGGCAAAACACTTGTTTAAATAACGCACTCGTATATTATTATTACTTTGACATTATTTACTCGACGTGGACAATAAAAATTTACTGATACGGCCTATGTTTAAAAAAATAATTACTATTCACCTTGGCGGATATTAATTATTATTATGTATAATACAATGTAATGTGCCTTTCAGTTTATTTTCAAATAAATAGATATAAGCGTTAATATTTGTTTAATAAATCGATACATTTTATATAATAAAACAACTGTTGGAACTATAATTGGAGACTCACAACTTTACTACTTGACTTTCATGTGTACATCATAAAAATTGATTTTTGTAACGAAAATATTAATACTTAAATATTTCAAAGGTACATCACATGTTATATATGATATATATATATATATATATAAGTATACTTAATTAAATAAAATGAAACAATAAATTTATCTACTATATTTAGGTAGGTTTTTGAGAAAGCTAAATATGACAATATAATAAAAAAGAATCATATTCGAGAAATCTAGCAAAAATGTACTACGGTCAATTGCTATTTAATATTTAACAACCAAAAAAACAGGTATTACAAGTATCAATAAAATACGAATATTATATCTAACAATAAATATGGGTATTGGGTGACACTTACTGTTATGTCTAATATAACATGTGTTATATGTAGTAGTTAATAGTTATAGTTAACGTTACAGTTACTATTCCTATAAGTATATTATACGTAAACGACAGCGATTTTCCATAATTTTCAAAATATAAAATATTAATATATTTCAGAATAAACTAGTTTGTCCTATAGGCTTAACTAGTTCGTCCGAAAAGATAAAAGTTCACATTTTTGGACAAACTAATATGACTTAGGCTAATAAAAAAATTGAATAAACTATATGTTTTTTCAGCGGATAAATAATATGAAAAAATTTGGATTATTTATTAATTATTATTAAGAAAGAAAAAAAGGTATAATTGTTTCGTTGTTATAAATAATATTTTAATTATTATTATTTTAAACGTCATTATCAGTTATTTTTGCAAGTTGTATTTTAGTCACATTTTGAATCGCAAAACATTATTTTTTTTTTTACACAGACATCATAGTTTGAATTTCAAGAATTGTCTTGATGGAGATACTCTACATTTTCATAAAATCTTGTCTCGTTCCCATTGATAAAAAATAGGAAACTAAAATTCTAAATTTAAAAATGATGGATCATAATTATTTAAATTGTAAATGTTTTATTCGAATTAATATTATCGCAGTTTCTAAAATTACTTATGTAAATAAAATAGTATAGATTCGTATTCAGTGATGTGTGTTGGTGTAGGTTATATAATTTATTGGAGCTTGGATATTCTCGGACACTATTAAAATACTAATAGCTACTGCTTATTATAAGACATCGTCGTGTCATGTCATCTGACGTATTGAGGTATAAATGTAAATACATGTTTCTATTCAAGAAAACCAGATGAGATGAGACAGCTGCTGCCATGGCCTTTTTTAATAAAATTGCAATGAAGAAAAAATTTGAATACAAACATCAAATTCAGTTCTGTGAACACAAAGATATATCAAAATATTAGTAACCTGCAGTATAATTTGTATAAAATGCTATGGTTTTCTTTGTTAACAATTTTGTAAAGGTCTCGTCATATCACCAAGTTCTCTCTTACCTCTATTTAAATCAGGAATTGGTATTTGTCTACAATTTCAGCTGCGGGGTTTGATTTTTCTGAAATAGCTTTCATTTTAGATTCTGAACGAAGCAAAGAATATATTGGTTTTAAAAAAATTTTTATTTTTTATTTTTTAGCTTGTTTTTTTAATTTACTGCAGCAATTTGTGAGGTTTTTGAATGAAAATTTCAACTGAAATAATATTTTATATATATATGTAATTAATGTTTTTTGTCCACTGCAAAAAACTTGGAGTAAATTAGTAACAATATAATATTCTTATACATTTTAACATTTATATATAGTATATAATATCTAACCTAATACCTAACCTAAATATAAAATAAAATATATGTTTCTGATGAATAAGTGAATTATTTTCTGTTGTCTGTCAACGTATTATGTGTAACAACGCTGATTGTAGACATTTAAAAAATACATGGTTAGATAATGTTAATGATAATATTATTATGTTCAACTTTTCGACCAAAGTATATATATTATTTAATATTACTAGTGTCCCATGTTACAGCTATATTCGACTGGTCAGCAGTTACCAAAAATAAATCATAAATCTATACAATATATCAATATATCATATACTCATAGGTTTATATAAATTGAAAACATTTATAAAATATTTAATAGACACTAAGCATAAATATTAATTTTTAATTGTATCGTAATAAATAATAGATAATAACTGATATTCTATAACCATACTTAAGTAATATTTTAGCTGTTTATAATATAACTATTATTTGTGGTAATTAATTTATTACTTTATAAAAATTATTTATTACAAGTATAATAATATAATGTATTATTAGAAATTCAGATTTATTTGAGTAATTATTAATTTTTTATCTTATTGGTTGAAATAAAGTCCTCTATAATACATTGTAGTATGCAGTATTACAGTATATTATAGGTACTTTAATTTTTTCATGTAATTGAAAACTTATAAATTTCATAACTAAACCTATTTTTCAAATGTTTGCAATATAAAATGTAAATATACCTATGTAATATGTATCTCTAAACAATTAAGTAAGTAAAACGTATCAATATTTTCAATATTTAAAGGATTCAACCAATTATTATAAATTTTTTCTCGCCAAAAATCGTTCGCTAAAAAATCGTAATTTAATATAGTTTTTATAATAATTATAATTATAAAATTATTATATATTATACATTTATGATCCAAAATATTACATTGCTGTATATACATTTGAAGTAATACATTTTATTAGTGTTCGAACACACACGTGAATTCTAAACTATGTTCATCTAACGTATAAATATTTAAACAAAATATATTTAGTGTTTGTACAATCGTACAAATGCCATCCATTATAAGCAATTTAAATACTGTAACATCTGAAGTTTTAAATACATACATATAGGTACATTTGCTGATTTGCATAATATATAGTTTCTGTTTGACACCGAAAATGTTAACATTGTAATTTTAAAGTGTTTATTTGAATAATAATATTGGATTATATTTTTGTCTTTTTTGCGGTCAAATTTTTAAATAGAAGTAAAAACTAGACGAAGAAAAGCGGGAAGGTCGATTCCGGACTTCCTTCGGTTCTCGGAGAAATTATTGGTTTATTATAGTTAAAATTTGAATGCAATGATGCGAAACTCAGTCAGATATACAATATATTATACTAATAATCCGTTCCAAAATTTTACCACGTATGTAAATTACCTATGAGATTACTCAAAAATATGTTCAAGTCCCTAAAAATCAAAACTGAATTAGTTAACCAAAATATTTAAAACCAAATTAACGGTTAATTTTGCCGATTTTCGGTCTTTTTTTGTAGTTTTTCTTCTCCGAAGGAAAAACTTGCGAAATTTGAAAAATGAGCTAAATAAAGTACTAAATAGATGAAATTTTCTACCGAAATCATTTCCTATTTGTGGTAATCGGACTATTACATCTACCCAAAAAAATGTTTTCAGACATAAAAAAACCGCCTTTGTAAAACCAATACATTTCTCGTTTCTGTCAGAATCTAAAAAAAAAAAATTATTATTATTATTATATTTAATAATATACTATATAACTATTTTAGTTTATTATTTAATTTGGGAAATTAATGTTTTATTATATATGTCATAAAAACAATTCAATAAGTATACTAAATAAGCTTATATTATTATATAATATAATTGCATATTGCATTATTACTATAATTAGTAATTAGTAATTAGTAATTACGCATCTTTTTATTATATAAAGATATCGTATGAAAATATTTATGTAATACAAATATTTTTTACAAGCTTCAGTTATTTATGATTAATTTTCATTATTACATCATAAATATATAATATTATATAGTCAAATAATATTTTATAAAATGTTCAGTTATTTCTAATTATTAAAATATTAACTAAATAAATCGTTTACTCATGCAGTATCCCAACAAATTATCAAACAATTATCGTTGTTATTTATCGTATTCACATGTTTAGAAGGAAATATACAAATATTTATAACTTATCATGCAATGACTGATATTTTAAATTAATACATATTGTACATTGTCAAAAACATGATTAAAAATAATAAATTTAATTTTAAATAGTCCGAAAATATTATTTTGGGTTAAAGATATCAAGAAGAACAATTTAGAACGGTTCGGGTGTTCAGGGAGTTATGCCAGAAAGTGAAGTGTGCACAATAATTTGTTTTGCCAAAATATTGGTCATTAAATTTGCTACATCATAATAATATTACTTATGTAATTCAGTTTGGTAATTTTTTTATTCAGAATTTCAAAAATAACGTGTTTATTGATAACTTGTATTTAAATATTAACATTATATCTATTTATTTTGTTATTATTATTTACAGAATATCTTAAGATTATTGTAGTCATCTTGTATCCATAGATTTAATACTTAAGTATTTAGATAATTTTTAATTATTTCAATATATTTCAAATATTATAAAAAAACATGGACTTTAGCTAAACGTATTTTTAATTTTTAAAGTATCCAAGTATTTTTTTTAAAAATACTTTAGGTATGGCGTATAGGTAGAATTATATATATATTTTAATTTTGCAATAATTTGGCTGTTAGCTGCAATTAGTTTAAAAAATTTATAACACTAATATAAATGTCTTATAACATAGATTAAATATGATTCTACAAATTAGGTCCCAATATCAAAATAAATGCCTTATCCAAATAATATAAGTAATAATATTAGGGCTGGATTATGTAAATTTGGCTCACAATGATATAAATATTTAATAGGCCATCTTTAAAATGTATATATACCTAAATTGTTTATCATTTTTCTAACAAATTTTATTTAAAAAACAATGCAATTGGAGTATAACATTAAAAAGTATAATATCTTAATATCTTATTTTTCGATTATTTTGATCCCTTTCCAATTTATTTTTCTACCTACCCACCAAGATTTTATCCGTAACTCGCCAGGCCAAATCGGATCTAAATACTACTTCTTACGTGTCCCATTTTTCAAAAAACTTTCGCATTTAAATAACAATAAAATATTTAAATTTATTACTACCTATTATAGCTACTATATTTTATAGAAAATCACAAAGTAATAAAATACTAGTGCCTTATTAAAGTTTGAACAACGTCCAGTCGATGTAGGTACAATACAATAATTGTTATGACTATTGTCTTATTATTTATTAACAAATCTTATAAACATTTTAAAGTCAATCGATGACCAACCATCTTAAGTAAAATATAAATATTGTGTCCGTCTATCTAATGGGAAGTAAAATCACACTAACAGAAAACTTGAATTGTTTAAATTGTAACATATTTTGTGAGAATGTTATATCCGTTTTGTAAAATATCATCCATCAAAAAGTTATAGCACTTATATTAAATTAAAAATTTTTCTTTTTAACATACTGTAATTTTCTTTGAATCCAAAATATGCTTCTCTTATAATTTGATAATAGATGATTAAAATTTATATTATACCTACTAATTATACCTAGTTCAACTTAAATGTCACAATTTAGGTTCTGTGTTGATGTAATTTTTCTATATTCTTCGTTAGATAAGCAGAGACAATATCATTGAAAAACATGGAGGTATTACGGCCTTATAACAGTAGATACTAGGTCAACATCTAATTTAAGAAAACATTTGGTTGTAAGTAACCTATAATATATCTATAATTTATAAGATATAACTTACTCGTATATAAAATATTTTTCAATCAATATTGTATTTATTTATTATTTTAATACATTTATTAGAATAAACATAAAATCAAATTATACAAAGTAATTACATATTATTTGGTAAAAATAAAAATAAATATTACATAAATAATACATATATGCACTAAAATTTAAACAAAAAATGTACTTCTCAAAGTAATTAATAATTATATATATTTTATTATCAAATTCAAACAAAAATAATTTTTTACATTGTGTTTTTTTTACATTCTTCAATTTATTAATTAATTTATAATACTAAATAATTTTTTCATATTTATAGCAAATTTGGATGATATGCAAAATGAACTAATCAATGTTTGCCATTTTCTCTTATTAAATCCAATGAATTTAAATCACTAGTTGGGGATGATTCCCCAATTTACAAATTATTACCTATTGTCACGTTTACTTCAATGTAAATATATATTTGATATTAATGATTGCAGTTGTAAAAAATGAATTAAATTATAACATTTCGTGTATCATACATGTCACTGCAGAAAATGTTTGATAAATTTGTAAAAAGTTAGTTTTTAAAAAATGTTATAATTATTAAACACAATATCTTTTAGTTTAAAAAGTGATTAGTATTTTTATAACAGTCTATAACAGAGGTTCCCAAACTGTGGGTCGCGACCAAAAAATGGACCGCGATTATATTTTAAATAGGTCGCGTTATATTTTTAAATAATACATTTTCTTAGACATGTGGTACTATAATTCCGTGTTTCTATTACTTTTCGTTGATATTCAAAATTGTATTCATTTTTTGTCGTAAACAAATAATAAACTGATACACGAAATAGCAAAAAAAAAACCCATTGATATTTATCTAACTCTATAAGTTAAATTATTACTTTCTTCCTGCCTAACAACCTTACATAATTTATTATATTATCTATATCATTTTTTTTTTTACAACTATTTTAGTATTTGTATTTAAATTCATTTTAAAATTTATTTTTTCAAATTAAGGTACCTATATATAATGCGGTTTCACTAAATTTGTTCGTATCAATAATTTTATTCTTCAAATTCATATTTATTTTACGTGTCGACTTTTCTTTTTGTACTTTTTTAAAAATCTAAAATATATTTAATATAATAATATACCGTTAGATTAAAGTTTATCGGTTAATATAGTACATCCATTCATTTACTATTATACGACTTATAATTTTTAACATTTATACTTTGAATTTAAGTACTTACATCATACAAATTTTTAAAAATATATAGCAAAGGTTCATTGAGTTATACACAAATTAGATTAAATTGAAAAAAAATTAACACGACGTGACACGCACTCTGTATATGCGTGAAATCTCCATTAATGTTATCCATAAACATCTGTTCGGCCGAGTAAATATTATTATTTAAGTAAAAATCTGTCAAATGTAAAATGCATTTGTCCATACTTTTTTAGGGACCTAATGGTTAAGTATAAATAATGTTTGGGACTAACTTAATAACATATACGAGCAATCAAATAATAGCTAAACATGGGATATTAAAACTTTTTAGGGGATAGCCTGTAGAGATTTTTAATGGGTTCATTTTACAACGTGTTTATATAAAACGAAGACAAGTAATAACGTTTAAACAATATTGTAACAATAATACGAATATAAAAATAGAGACTTTGTAAGATTTATATCCACACGTTATTGGATATCCAAAAAGTTGAATATAAGGTATAATGAAATTTCAAATATTGATAACTATATACAGGCCTCTGTTTTTACCTGATTGAAAAATACGTTTTACATTTTCAAAGGATATACAAAAAACTAGAAAACATTAATAAGTATAATATACCTAATATTCATAATTGTACATTAGAATCATATTACGCTGCGTTTTCAACTTCGGATTTAAAAATTAACAATAAAATAATTGAATTAAACCATCCGCAAAAAATCAGGAATATAAAGTTCATAAGTATTCGAATACTATTTGAATATTTTTTTCCGTAAATTTTTGAATGTGTATTTTGTATCAAATTAATTAGTTCAATATTAAGTATTAGATAACAATATATCTAATTATAAACATAATATATTAATAATTTGAAATTTGAAATAGTATTTATTTTCGAGATGTATACCAAACGTTTTTATTTTTTATGTAATTTTCGTTTTCATATTAAATTATAAACATTCTTAGAAATTTGTCAAACTTAACCTAACAAAATTATCTCTATCTTTTCTTTATCGTAGTATTATAATACAACACGTATCACGTAATATTTAACGCAACTATAGGCATAAATATTCTTGATAATTTTGAATAGACAAAATTAACCAAAATAAAAACTATTATAAAATATTCGTGAAATATTATATTTGTGGGTTAAATTGAAATTTAATTATAATATGTTCTAAATAAACTATAGGTTAAGGTCGACAGAAATATATTATAAATATATATATATATATACGTGATATATCAGTAAATCACCCTACCACAACTTGTTAAGAGTTAATTTTAAATTTAATTATTTGCACTGTTTTCCTAAAAGCTACACGGACACAGCGGATAAAAATGTTTGGTTATATTGCCAACAATCCTAAAAATATAATATTTTTATATGGTTGAATGAAGCCAAATAATTATATATGTTTTTATTTAGTGTTATAATTTAATAATTGTCAAAATAGAAATTATTCCGTAATATTTTAATTTTGCTCGAAATCCGAATAATTATATTAGGTATAAAATAATATAATAGTACATACATAAAAATTGTGCAACATTTTATATACAAAATAGCGGGTAAGTCGATTCCCTGCATTCCTTCTTCATCCTTAAAACGTATACTTTCAGTTTAAGTACGTACAAAAATATGTTCTTACATTCAATAATATGTTACTGCATAATAAAAAAAATTAATTAATTTGATTTCAAAATGATTAAATAATAAAACAATATAATTAACGATACAAGCAGAATGAGATATTGCAGATTTTATTGAATATCGGTAATGAATATGTTTTATAATATCTAAATATCATCTTATAATAATTATATAAAGCAATAAATTATTTGAAATGTTTATTGCAGTATATAACATTATTAATAACATATAATTAATAACCAAGAGGTTGACTTTGGATTTGAACCTCCCTTCCTTAGATCGTATAAGTATTTAAATAAACATTTTTTCATAGATCTTTTAATAATAATTTGAATATTTCTAATAAATATACTTTCTAATATTTTATCGTTTAATTCGAAGTATGTGTTTAAATGATAAAAATTTCAATTCATTATAATTATTTAATTTTATATTTTGTACCTATTTAGGATATATTATAAAAACAATTTCCATGGTTGGACTTCTCTCCCTAGACAAATCCTTGTTGTGCCGCTGGATTAGTATATAGATTATACAGAAATACAAAATACAGATCAATTGCAATATCTCTGCAAAAAAATTAATTTTTAGATTTCTGTTAGGTAGGTAAATTATTAAATAGGTAACAGACTATACCTAATAATATATTTATAAATTTGTTTAAAAAAGACGTCATATAATAAAAAAATAAATAACGTTTTATTTTTATTATAGTAAATTGACTTGACTAAACAGTAAACACTTACGATTAATCGGCAAATCGTCATTAATTATCTATGTTTTTTTAAAGATATGAAATTGTGTTATCATTAAGGTTCTTATATTAATATAGATTACCTTTATGAATTCTACATCACTTGATAACAAAATATTATAACACATTCATATCTTGATGAAACTAGGAAGTAGGAAACTTTAATTTGGCTATCATCAAATTTCACATAACTTAAAATATTTTTTTATTTTTTTACCAGAAATTTCAAACCAAAAAAAAAATTATAGAAATAATATTATAGCCTGTTGCTTAAATAATAATTTGTTTGAAAATCCGAATTCATAAATTTCAATTTTTCTAAGAGATATTGCAATTAGTAAATCTGTATAGGTACAATGTACATACATTTTGGAAGTATGAGCGCATGACATAATTTGTTGAATTCTGATACATTGTTTTACGCTTACATTTCTTTGTAACATTTCGAATTCGGAATTGGGTATGCAAAGTATACTAATCGTATGACCTAATACGCAAAAAAACATATTCTGTTGTTATAAACACGTTTTGGTAGAACTTAAAATAAATGCAAACTACTACACATATTATTCGTATGATGAATAATTTCATGTGTTTACGATTATATATGTATTTGTTGATTTGTCGTCTAATCGTATTTTACGTGATCCCATTATAACACAACAATCCATTCCAAAATTTTACCACGCGTGTACCTATATAATCTATGTGAGTACTCAAAACAATTTTCAAGTCTTTACAATCAAAACTTAATCAGATATCATGAAATAAAAAAAAATAAAATATCGAAAATTATTTTGTTAGTAGGTAGTTGTTATGTCGATTTTCTGCCATTTTTTGGTAGTTTTTCTTCTCTCCAGGAAAAACTTTTGGGAAATTAGAAAAATGAGCTATATGAAGTACCAACTAGATGCAATTTGGTATAGAAATTATATCCTATTTATGGTAATCGGACCATTATTTCTACTCAAAAAAATGTTTTCAGACACAAAAAAAAAAATAATAATAAAAAATAAAAACATCGTTGTAAAACCAATACATTCTTCGCTTCGCACAGAATCTAAAAGCTGGGAAATTTATTTTGGGTGTTCCTCCTTCGATCCTTAGAAAACTTAGTGATGGAATGTTATTGTGTTATATTATAATTAAGATTTGAATGCAATAATAACATTCGAAAATACTATTTTAAGTGAAACTCAGTCATATATATAAAATATAATATACTAAATACTGATAATATTTCATTATTATAAAAGTTTATATTATAACAGCAATAGTTATTGCAAAATATTTAAAATCAAATTTATGACACCCGTAATTTTACCAATTTTCTGTCATTTTTCATGTCCCAAGTGAAGTCTTTTAAAAAAATTACTTTTGCTACCTATATTTATAGTAGATATTATAGTTTGATTCTGTCTATGTTATAGACAAAAAAAGTAAACATGTAATAGTATAG
The DNA here is from genome assembly GCA_013282895.1 of Eriosoma lanigerum. Classification (NCBI taxonomy): domain Eukaryota; kingdom Metazoa; phylum Arthropoda; class Insecta; order Hemiptera; family Aphididae; genus Eriosoma; species Eriosoma lanigerum. Next base: position 456,571 of record CM023360.1, on the reverse strand, counting down.
TGGTGTCTCTTCAGTCATTTAAAAATTATTCGCTTGTATAAAATATTATAATAAAATACAAATATCGAGATTTTGGAGCATATAGGCACATATTAGCCCAAATCTAAGTCTACATGAACCTTTATAAAATTTTAATATTTGTAAAAAATTCTTAAAATAAATTTCAAAATTTACAAAATTTGGAGGGAAAAGTCTAATTTTGTATATGGGAATTTTACTTTTATTCTGTTAAGTTTGACTAATTGCAAAAAAAAAATTAGTGGTGTTAAAACTTTTTACGAAATATTTTTCCTACATAATAAAATATGCCATCATTGTAGACATTTGTATACTATTAAAAACTGGTTGTTTTTTCTACACATTTGAATTAATATTGTTTGTTATAAAGTTGATCTTGAGTAATTTATAAGTGTCACGTAATTTTTTGGTAACTTTCTTATTTGTAATCATTTTAATAAAAATAAAAAATGGTCAATGGCTTGTTGCCATTTCAACCATATGCGTATATCTATTAAAATCGTTATAAAAAAATAATAATTTTTAAACATGAATTTGGCAATTAGAAATTAGAAAATATTACCTCGAAATTACGCAAACATATTTTTAAAAATTCCGCGAATTAGATAAATATAATAGTATTTTTTTTATTTATCTATAGTAGGTAATTTTATGCATACGATAATAATATTCGACTTGACATGAAGACAAACGAAAACTTTTATTTTAGTATAGGTAGAAAAAAAATGTATTTGATTAATGGTTTTGGACAGTAAATTATATTATAATAGGTTTAAATATTTAACTTTTAATCATTAATTTATGTCGTATAAATACTGAAATTTATAAAACCATTTAAATATTTTATATAAATTATATAAGTACGTAATAAACTAATAACTATAGACTATACCTAAATGGCCATAATATATAATTATAAACAAAATGTTTCATTTTCATCAGCATATATTATCTTAAATGTAAAGTTCTATCAAACCTGCCTAAGCAAGTTATAAGTTAAATAATATATATTAACACTTAATAAAACTTAAATAGTTATTTAATGTATTTCACACCATAATATTAACATAGTATAAAAAAAATGATCACAGTAGTCAATTTTCAATATTTCGCAATAAAAACTTGGACTGAAAAGGCTTTTACGTGATATTAAAATATTTTTAGTGTTCAGTGAGGCGACTTTGAGATTAAATCTAAAATTATATAAGTATTCTTTAATTTAGGTAGAAAATTGTCTGTAGATATTTTCTTTATTAATGTGTTTATATAGCTTTAAATACGCTTATGAAAATGGTAATAATGGTAATAATTAACTGGACATAGTATAAAATTGAGTTTTAAACTAATTTTCTCCAGACCCCATCATATTTAAATCAGCAAATAATCTATAGGCATTACTTGAGAAGCAACACAGAATCATATAATTTTATATAGCAATAAGATAATGAAAACCTAAAAATAACATGGTATACTTGGTGATTAGAATAATGTGTTACAAAAATAATGTAGGTAATATTGAAAACGTATGAAATTCTCACCAGTTTTTTTAATATGAAATTGAAATTACTCTGTGTAATAATATTATTTTTATTATATTTATAAATATTATAATAAATGTAAATAAAAATGTTAAAAAAATATTATTTTTATTATACAACTTTAAAGCTCTGAATTTGTAAAAAGTGCATTTATTAGCTTATTGTAAAACATAACTTTCTTAAAACAAAGTTTGAATTGTGTAACAAAAAATTCGATTTTGAAACTTTTGCATTTTTTAATATTTCTATCCTTTAGGTCATTTTTATTTCTTTTATTTACTTTTCTTGTTTTTTTTTTTTTATTAATTTCTATTAATTAACATTTATACAATGTACAAGTGTCAAGAAATAGTAAAATTATCACAAGAATTTAATTAATTTAATATGTAATTACTTATTAAATAAACATTTATTTCATATTGAAAATAATATTGTGGAAAATAAACATTAAAATAAAGTTTTAACAGTTTGTCATGTTTTAAAAATTTAAATCATTTAGTACTTACGTTTAAAAAAAAAACTAAATGTATATAATAATTTGGAGCTTTAAGTGTTAACTGAATTTTTAGGGAATTTAACTGGATTTTTAAGGTTTTATAATGCATTAAATCTACAGCATTGGATATAAGAAATAGTATATAATATATATATATATATATATATATATAATACTGTATTGTTCAGCTTCGGTGTTAATATATACGAGAACAATAGACGTTTAATTACGTGCTGAGTACAATATGTAAAATACATATTTAAACAATACCTAAGGAATTTTTTTTACGTGCAGCATTCTATAGGTTTGGCTAAATGAAAGAAAATCTGTTTTATTTGCTTGATACAGTGATTATATACATTTCTGTTTGATCGTCTATGTAAAATAATACAATATAATAATTATTATATTATCTCATGACGTACTAACATGCAGTGTTTGATATAGTAATACAATGACAAATACGAGCAAATACGATTGAAAAAAATAAAAACTTTTTCAATTAATTGATATAAAACACTATTTTCACGGGTTTTAATGTGATAAACAAATTTTTTTAAAAAAAACTTTAGTAATATATATACATTTAGATATTCGCGATTCGAAGATACAAATATTGTTGATAATATTAACCAAAAAAATTTATCATTAAGAAATATTGTAATCATATTTTCTTTTATATATATATATTCAATTAACTACATTATGAAGTTCGTTCTTTTTAAATACAATATTATTTTCAATTTTAGCTCTTTCAAATTACATATATAATGATACATTGTATGTAACTGAATACCTATATTAGTATTTACCTATTATATTGGCATATTAAAATAATATTTCGAGATTTTTGTAGCCTTGTTGGTGTGTTCTTATTAAAATTAAAACGATTAAAGATTATGTTATGTATTTTTAAAAACCTATTTCCAAAAGTATAAATATTTTAATAGATAGGTATTGTCAATTTTCTAAGTAATTTACACGTGAATATAAAAAAAATTAGTTTATGAAAAAAAAAAGAATAATAAAATTGTTATTAGTGAAAAATATAAAATCTAATCAATAATGTATATAGCTACATGTACCAGCTACCTCTAACTACTCAATTTATTTGTTGGTTAAGTTTATGCAACAGTAAAGACAAGTATTGCGATAAAATAAAAAAAATCACATTACAAACGAGTTGCATTACTTAGATCTAAACCATGGTAATAGTTCTGTATTTGTATACGCCTGCACATTTTTTTTTATTATTTCTTGTTTACCCATATACATTTTTCAATAATTGGTTTTTATGGGATATTATTCGATATACTCCTAATGGCAAAAACAATTCGCGCAACACTATATCAGAGCATTACTTCCAAGAAATTCGCCGTATTCTTATATAATATTATATTGTATTATATTTCTATCGTTTATAAGTCACCAATCAAACAATGGGAACGAAGGATTCACTTTTTAATTAACGAGAAATACATTGAAAATAAATTATTTTTTATTAAATAAAATATAATTAATACAATATAGTTGTATAGATATTATATCAGCCGATATAAGTATTAGGTACTATGTGAAATCAAATCGCGCATATTTTTCAACATCTTAGATGTTTTTCATTCGTCACAATAACGTTAATATCTATAGGCTATAGTCCTATATCATATCCACCTTACACATTCATCTCGTATTATATTATAGAGTAAAATATGTAATATTTATTTAGGTTATTTTATTTTATACTATTTCGATTCTGATTTTGAAAGAAGTTTATAAAACAAATTCGTATAATTAATACTCGTATATAAAATATAAAATCAAATAGCTCAATATTTTCAATAGTGTCTTTAATGTTTTTTCTCGATAATAAGTTTTTACAAGAAGATTCTTTTTTCGAGTTTTATCGAGTAATATATTTTATGTTATTTTATAATTTTTTTGAACTACTTCCAATACCAATGTATTAGTGCTTCCCTAGACGTGCTATTTTTAATTTAATTTATATATTCAACATCATATTTTCTTTTTATCAGGTTTATTGCAGTGTTATTATAGTTTCATTTTATTTGATATTATTATTGTATCTTATTTATTTATAGGTTCAGCTTTCCAGCAGTAGAATTATGTTTAATGGCAACGTCGTGATATTCGAATGCAATACATTTAAATCTTGAAGTATTGTTTTGTAAATGCAGTTATTATTAAATCTAAATAAAGAAAAAAATTTTCAATATATAAAATACACCCGTTTTATATAATATTACCTATTGGCCAGACTTCAACAAAATAGTTTTAATTGCAATTTAAAATTTTGATTTTATAAAATGGATATGTCTTGCCCTTAAAATTTTGGTTATAGTTGTTATTTTAATGTTGAATTATCCTAACGAAATGATTTAGCAATAATTAAGAGTATGTAAAATGTTCTTTAAATTATGATTTAACTTCGTAAATGATTAATATTTGATTTAACAATAATTAATTATTGTTTAAATTTACATGCTTAATAAATCGTAAAAGTGTATAAATTAATTTCGAATGTATAAGCTATTAATTTGTATTATAAACTTATAAGAATAGATATAGTAAAAATAATTTTTTAACCTAGGTTTTTATACTATCAATACTACTATTAAATACCTATACTATATATATAATTACTTAATAAATTATTTTACAAACATAAAAAAGACTACCTACGTAATACATTGAAATTGGAGAAAAAATAGAATATTGTACTAGTAAATAATAATAGTTATAAATTTATAATATAATACCTTGGTATATTTATCACATATCAGGACTTTAAAGAAAATTGATTTCATACTTAAAAAAACGGGAAAGTCGATTACGAACGTTCTTCCTTTGTCCCTTCGGTTCTTGGAAAAATTATAGGTTTATTATAATTAAGATTTAAATGTAATGATAATTGATAATACATTCGAAAATACAATTTTGATCGAAACTAAGTCAGATATACAATATATATTGATAGCATTGAATAATATTTGATAATATGAAAAACTATCGAAAAAATTATGAAAAATCGACAAAATTACGGTTGCCCTAGATTTGATTTCAAATATTTTGTGATAACTAATGCAATTTTGAATGTAGGGACTTTTTTTTAGTATTAGCTTAACCACTGAAATGAATACATGGAACGTGCATTGCATATTATTCCTGAACTGAAAAATGTTTTTGATTATTCTGAAAAGTGATTTAGGATTTTTGTGTAATACAGTATGATCACAGACTACTGTACCTAATTGGAAACACTCAACAACTTTATAAATACTTATTTGAATGGCTTTTTTAGTAACATTACAAACTTAGTTATACACTTGTTTACATAGTTATAATAACTTTACATGGATTAGTTACACGCATGCACACCACGCTATATTTTTTTAAATAACAATCTACCATTTTGACCGTGAATTATTATTATTATTTTTTTTTTTTTTTTTTTTTGACTTTTTCATAATTTTCAGTGATGAAATCAACCTCATAAGTTAAAAATTAGCTGATTTAGAGCTATTTGAATATTTAAAATTATTAGACATTATAATTAATAAAACACTTATTAGATACGAAATTACACTCTTATGATTTTACGTAGACTCATTGCGTTTGAATAGTTTTTTTAATTACTTAATAAATTTAATTATTCACACATTTAAATAATTAGAATCATTTTAAATAAATTATTTTCGCGAATAAGCACAATAATTTTTTTAAAGTAAACCATACCTACCTACATTTCATCAGTTAAATATTATATATATAATATCAAGTATTCAAATTCCTCTCATCAATTTTTAACTTATGAAGATAATTTTTCGACTAAAAACTTGTAAATAAAATCTAAAAAAAATAACTCACGGTCAAAATGGTAGGTTGCTATTTTAAAAAATATAGTTTGCGCCAAACTAATTTATATAAATTTATTCTAATTATGTAAACAAGTGTTGGTAAAAAAAGCCATTCAAATATAATAAGTAGGTATTTGTACATTTATTGAGTGTTTCCAATTATTGAAATCACACTGTATTATACTTAAAATCTTAAACTATCTTTAAGAATACTCAAAAACATTTTTCAGATCGGGAATAATTTGCAACGCGCTTTACATATATTCAGTTCAGTAGTTAATACTCAAAAACAAGTTATATTAACAAGTTTATATTAGGTATCACAAAAAAAAAAAAAAAATATTTGAAATCAAATTCAGGGCAACCGTAATTTTACCAATTTTCCGTCATTTTATTGTAGTTTTTCATATCCCAATGGAAAACTTTAAAGAATTTAATAAATAAGTTAAATAAAATACCAAGTAGATGCAATTTTGTATCGAATGTAAACACGAATCATAGTAATCGGATTATTATTTCTTCCTGAAAAAGTATATTCAGACTTTAAAAACACAAAAGTCAAACATTAATGTGAAATGTTAAAGTTTGAAGGCGTTTAAAAAAAAATTGCGACGTACGATTTTCAACATGTTTTACTTGATTTATTCAAGAGTATTTCATAAAACACATATCAAATTTTTTGCATAAAATATTAAAAACTAGTTATATATGCGTTAAAACGTACAATAAAATGTTAAAATATATCATATTATTAAATTCTACTAAAAATTAAAATAACTACGTTCGATTGACTATAGTTGATCAAACAATGTAGGTAGTATAGGTATAGGTTATAGGCATACATTATAAGTAAGAAAGTATTCATATAATTATATGTACAAATCTATTACAAAGAAATTTTAGAAATAATTATATAATTGTATAATAAAAATGACAAAGCACATAACTAATTGCTCACTGATATGATTATTATTATAACTATGCCCACACACGCACGCAAGACACGTTGAACAATACGTAGATGTGTCTATTCCATTAATCGTAATTCGACGAAGTTTGAAGTTATCACTATATGTTGTTATTATTGATATTATTATTATATATTATTTTAGGTTAATTTTGGTAGTCTAGCCGAGAAAGCTGGTCTTCAAGTTGGCGACGCTTTGGTTAGGGTCAATGGCCACGACGTGTACGACGTGAAACATAAAGATGCTCAAGACGTCATCCTGGGAGCTGGAAATGCTTTCGAGCTCACAATACAACGGTAAGAGTCATGATGGTGATATAATCTAAGCAAAATGAGGGGCGTGAAGCTGGAGAGGCTTAACCCCTCCAAAAATTAATCATAGCTCCTTGAAATATCAAGACAATTCTTAAAAAAAAAATTTAAGTTATTTTAATGTGGGGCTCCCTAGATTTTAGCTCTCGTTGCACCACTGGATATAATTATACATATTACACATTTTAATAAAAATTGGAGATATCCTGAAAAAATAAAAATAGTGTCTGGATGTGAAACATAATTTTTTTAAGATATATACATATTATTTAAAAGTTTGAAAGAGTGTGATCAAACCTTTGAAATTATTATTTGTAATTTGTTTATTTTTTCTCGCGTTTTACTTAAAATAATCACTTATAATTTATAGTTTTACAATATTTTGTTATCTAATATTCTTATTCAAAAACACATAATTAATTACGTTAAATTTGTACAATTTAAAAGAAGGCGTTTAAAGTTTTCTGTTAAATAATTTATTCAATTTTTATTTTATTCCCTACCACTCTTTGAAAAAAACTTACTTTTTTTGTACAAATTATGTGATATTTTGATTTCCATTTTTCATAATATTTTAATATACCTAGATTCAATGCTTTAGCAATATGATGTTCATATTGCAATCATTTGTTATTTTATTATTAAAATTTATTATAACAATTACGTGACCATAACTAGCTAGACTATATTATTATTATTATTATTTCTTTTATCAGAAATAATAAAACACTATTACCTCATCATGATAAAAAGAATTTAATACGAAGTTGATTTATTTATACTAATCTGACGTAAACTTTATAAATATAAACTATTTTGATACAATAGAATAAATAACGACAAAGCTTAAAACATTATATTACATTATTATAATTTTTATTTTTATTTATAAATATAATCTATAATGTATCGTGGTAGTATAAATTTAATAATATAAATAAAATGCCTACGTAATTGAATTTACAATTGTCCCAGGATTAAAAATATAATAGTATAAAATTGTAATGAATTAATTGAATTCAAAACATACTATTCTTTAATGTAAACTAAAGGATTTATAGGGTAAATTTTAACATGTATCTGTAAATTACTTCCGAAAGGCTGTATATTTTCCTAGATACAAATAAAAAAATGTCATTGCATCCGTATTTTTTGTCTTTAAAAATATTTTTAACTATACGCGGAATTTAAATCATACCGTTAAAGTTGAACTTGGAGTTTAAAACATTCATAAAATTTAGTGAGAGGAAAATTGTTAATATTTTTTTTTAGACTTTTTGTAAAATGTGATGATTGTATTTTACAAAAAAAAATCTGCAAGAAATACACATTATATATATATATATATATATATTAAGTGCTCAAAATCTAAGTTTAGTTTCCCCGATTTAAGTTCTACGTGGCTGTATTTTTGCTATACAACGTTTAAATATTATTATTATAGTTCTAATACCTATTACACACTAGTAATGTCTGTTTGGTTCGAGTCCAAATAGTTTACGTCTAAGTTTTGGTGAATTCTATTTCTAAAAGGAAGTATAACATTAATGTTTCTTGTCAAATATCCCTTTGACATTGCTACAAATAATAATTTATTTTTCGGATCATGGCCAAGTTCGGATGATTTACCCTTAGGAAGACACGGTTCGTGCGTACGTAGTACGTACATTATGTATCTTCTTTGTACTTGTATATACGGTTAATGGTTATAAACTCATAACCATAAATGTTTTAATTAAATTAAACTACTTAAATTAATACTTAATTATAGTACGCTATTTTAAATATTTCAACAGGTCAGTTTTGGATAGTATGATACGTTTCGTATATCACCTAAGTATTATATTAAATAATACGATTATTTTATTTTAATACCTAATATAATTCTTATATTGAATTTTAGATTCTGAGCTAAGCGAGAATTTTTACCAAGATTTATTTATTTTTTTTATCTGAAAACATTTTTTTGGGTAGAAATAATGGTCCTATTATACTTATAACAAGTAGGATTTGCTTTCGGTTACAAATTACATCTAATCTACTTGGTACTTTATTTAGCTCATTTTTCAAATTTTTCAAAAGCTTTTCAATGGGAGAAGAAAAACTATAAAAAAATGATTGGATAACAGCGAAATTCACGGAATTTGTGATTTTAAAGAAATAGTACCCATCAAAAAATTATAGAAAATCGGCAAAATTACAATTTCCATTAATTTGATGAATATCAAATAATATATATTGTGATATCTAAATTTGTTTTGATCGTAGGGACATGAAAACTTTCTTGAAAAATTTCATAGATAATTAACACATGTGGTAAAATTTTGGAACGGATTATCAGTATAATGTGTTATATATCTGATTGAGTTTCGCTCAGAATTGTATTTTCAAATGCAATATCATTGCAATCAAATTTTAATTATAATAAACCACTAATTTCTCCGAGGACCGAAGGAACTTAAAACAGAGCTGCACAATAAATAAATATCATTTCGTTTGTATTAATAACAATTTATTTAATACAATAATTTTATAGTAATTGAATTATTTTATTCATTTAAATGGATAAAAAAAAATAAACTAAAAGTAATATGTATAATTTAGATACTTAGGTATATCAAATAGATATGACATAAATTATGTAATTTTTTTTTTTGTGTTAGTAAATCGGTAATATCAAATTACAGATAGGTTGAAACTTAAATTTTAGGGTCGCGATAAAAAAATTTTTGGAAACCACTGATATAGTGCAATAAAACATTGTCAATAATGATATTATTACAAGCGTACGTTCTTTTGGTTTAGCGGTGGAACAAGTACCTGGAAACCTTCAGTGACACCGATCGGACCAAGTCCAGTGCCCAACGGTCTGTGCCAATCACCACAACTGGTGACGAAGACGTCGTTGGCCAGAGTCGGTCCACCGTCACCCGCCGCGTTCGGATCTTCACACAACTCCGTCACTAGGCCGTTCAGCGGTGGCGCGTCATCACCAAAAGTAATGTCATTTGAAACCCTTGAAATTCAGAAAGCTAGGGAAAATGTTCGGTATTTATATTATATGAGTACTATGTATTTTTAAACAGGTCGGAAACAACGGGTATGGTAATGATACCGGCACGGTTAAAGCAATTGTCAACAAACAGTACAATACGCCCGTGGGAATTTACAGCGAAGCGAACATAGCCGAGACGCTCACGGCTCAAGCTGAAGTTTTGGCGGGTGGAGTATTGGGGTTAGTAGTCTAAGATTAAATGCCTGGTACAAATCTATAATAATATAAATATATATATTACATACAAAAATTGGCAGAGTAAATTTCAAAAAGAACGAGAAAAATTACGAGGCCAACAACAGTGAAGTATTGAAAATGGTACAAGAAGCCGACAAGGAACCGAAGGAAGCGGAATCAGGTAATAAATGTAAAATTGTTATAATGTACGAGGTCTATTCAAAAAGCTTAGGAGTTTTATATTTTACAATTACAAAACTTACTATTAAAAGTTATCACATGTTAAATGAAGAATATTTTTATCCTGCAGAAAAAATATAATGGTCCCAACATGTCTTCCATATTTTAAAATTACATCGTGACTGATCCAAAGTTATAGTTTTAAATTATTTTATCCCGTCAAAATCTTAAAATCATCGACCTTTTTACGCAGTTTTGAGTTTTGTAAATGGAAAAAGTCATGCCCCACATAGCGATTTTTTTTAATTCATTATTCACAAATTTATCAAGCTATATGGGTTGACAAGTCGTGGTAGTGCAAAAACCACTTGTTTACCTTCTTGTTTACCATTTTTCAGGATTTTTTCAGCGAATCTTTTCGCGTTTACAATTTTAAACATCTTTATAAAATACTTATTGGTTCATTGTATATTTTCTACTTATACAAAGTTGTAATTAATAATACCATCAACATTTAACAAAATTTTGGTAGAAATTACTTGGCATTCGATCGACCCTGTCTGGCTTTTTTTGACCACTGCAAACATTTTGTCTTTCATTGAGACAATTGCACTTTTGTTTCATGGGTTATAAGCCTATGTTATATGTTGTAGGTTATCCATATTTCGTAACTTGTAATAATATTGTTATCAAAATTTTGATAATCAACAACACGATTTTCTTTTTGTTTTAATATCAGAAGTCTTGTAACAAATTTCGTAGAAATTCATGATAAGTGATAAGTGATAAAATTCAATAGAAATTCCTGTTTACATAGCCAGTTCACAAACTGTTAACTTTCGGTCATTGTGTAATTTTTCACGAACATATGACTGTATGAGCCACGTATCATCATTTTGTGATGTTAATAGTCAGCTAGAACGTGAATTATCTTCGGTAGACATGCGACCATACTTGAAATATTTATACTGCTCAAACATTTTAGAACGATTTAAAAAGTCCTTGAAAAAATAGTTTTTATTAGTTCATGTACGATTTAGTTTATTAAATTATTATTAATTTACCTATTTAAGACATGATGAAAACACCAAATAAAATATAAAAACACCTTCATACAATCACGCACCTAAATTAACTTTTTAAACAGACCTTGTATCTATATTATAACAGTGAAACATACGTGAAGAGATAAACGCTAAATATAAGAGCAACTGCAAAAATAGGTACGGAAAGCGAATATTAATAGTAAATATTATGCTTTCTCTCTGTGTCTTTCGTTGTTCATATGATCGTATTATAATATTTTATTGTTCTATGTGTACATTATTATATTATTAAACACAGAAGTTTATCAAAATGTCGTTGTCGATCCGATAATCAAAAGCGCCACGCGGCACGTGTCCGCGCCCGAACCGAAAGCACCGCAAAGCGCTTCCAATCAAAATATTTGCGCGGATTGTGAAAGACTCATAGTGTAAGTCAAATGTTCAAATGTATAATATCATCGTGTCTTTTTTATAATATATATAGCGTATAATATTGCAATATGCTTGGTGCTTATCACGGTGTCGCTTTGAAAAAATTATACAAATTAAAATAAGGTGAACGGGTTAACTGAAATTACAATGTATCCTCAACAATGCTATTAAAGTTTTTATTATTGTCATTATTATTATTCGCAATTTCGACCGGTTTTATTTGAAAATCGATATACGATAACATGATGTTAATATGATGTTATTGATATTTTACAATGTTTGTTTTCTGAAAAACAGACCCTCAATCGAAATTCGCATATTTTTCGGCTGTGAGCCATGCAATCGGGGGGCGCGCTACGTCACCGCGTCCCGCGACACCTGTTGCGTCGACCGTGGTCACAAAAATGCCAGAACAACGGGATCCATATCTGGGCTCTCCTCTGAAAGAAATGGACAAATATGCAGAAAACGCTATGAATCTCGTCGAATGTAATGAATGCAGACAAGACATTATGTAAGATTTGGTGGTGGATTATCTTTGACCGAGTTTGGGCCGCCTATATTCGAACATATTATTATAATATACCACAATATATACCCGATGTTATATATTATCCAAAAATAAAAAGATCCAATTTGTTTTTTTTATATTATTATTGTCATAATATAATAACACGCACGACGCACCGCCACTAACATACCTACCTAATAATATTATTGTTTCTTGTTGTTATCCATTTATATCGTAACTCGTAAATATAATCAAAATGATCTAAATATCTATTTTAATGTGCATTATATACAATGTATATATATATATATATATTATTATATAATTATACAGCGGAGTGTTTGTCCGGATAAAAGACAAGAGTTTGCACGTGGAGTGTTTCAAATGTGCCACCTGCGGATCGTCTTTAAAAAACGTGGGTTATTATAGTATAAATAACAAACTATATTGTGATATTCACGCCAAAATGGTGGCAAGACAAAATCCTCCGGCACCGAATTTGGAACCGGTCACAGTTGCACCGTAAGTTGTTATTTTTCTAAAACTAATCCTATACATTTAACCACCTCTCCTGGTTTATCCATTTTTAAATCACATTTGTGAATAGCATTGGTTGTAAATATTTTAACAGGGGATCTCATCAGCCTTTAGGATCGTTCAATATAATACAGACTAAACCGAAGGACTTACAATCTGTCCAAACACCACAATCTAGCACATTATCACCAATACCATTCCACGTAAGTTGAAATTGATTTATATTTTAGTTAGATCAAAATCACAAATATAGTAAATATTTGTATTCAAATTTTAATTTTATTTAGTAGGTGTTTATAATATGATCAAAAAAATAAATAGTAAATTAGTAACCTGAATAATTAACAGTTGTATTCAATTAAATTGAATAATAATATAAAATATTAATGATACCTACTGTTATAGCAATTAAATTATTATTCAATTTCCTATAAATACTTTATACTAATGATTAAAATATTTAACTTATCGATATATTTGTTTGATACTACGGGAAATGATATAATTAATAATTAATTTTAAAAAAAGTATGTTATAGTGATGCATATAAATCATATAAAAATAAAATATAAGAAATGATTGATGAAGTTATTTATAATTATTTACAATTATTGACAATTTATAAATTAATATATTGTCTAAAATAATGTACCAAAATAAATAATAATATTATAATAGACAAATGTTAATATTAAATTGTGATTATGTTACAAAATAATAATTTACTTTTGTATATTCAATATATCGTATGTAATTAACGCAATAATTACAAATTGTTTAAATATATAAACAATATAAATATTTTGTTTATTTTATTTATTTTAAATATAAATATTTAAATTAATATAAATTTCGACCAAATGAATATTATAATAATGTTATTTTGTTTATTTATTTACTTAAAATAAATTTATATCGTCAAAAATACGAATTTAAAAATTTTGTCTTTTTATTGATTAAAAATATCAAAATCAACTTTTAAATTTTAATTAAATTAAGAAAATAGTTATTTACATTAACAATTATTACTTCATGAAGTACACTAAGTTAATATTAAAATTAACTTTTAATATAATTTGGTTTAACATTTTTCTATATTGATTTTACCCACAATTTTTAACTTTCTTAGACATAGAATATATATATTTTTTTTTTTATTAAAGAATAGTATATTATTTGAAATATATTTTTACTGTACAGGCTCCAAAAGCTCCTAGTCACGTAAACGCTCCCAAACTTCAGGTAGATCAACACTTTAATATAAATGATTAATTTCAAAACTAACAATATTGCTGATATAATTAAATAATGAAATTAAAGTTAAAATATTAAAACATTATTAGTGCTGGTATTTGTACCAACAATTTTTTAATAATATCTATATGAGGGTAATATTATAATTAATAAATAATAAAATATTATGTTTATTATACTGTTTATAGTGATTATTATTTATTTATTTTATTTATTTATTTTATTATTTATTAGTCTAATTCGTCACTTGGGGATAATTAATATTTAATATAATAACAATAGTTTTTCTTTAACGAAAATATTATTGCTTTGATTTATTGCTTTATATGTATTTTTAAACCACTATATAATATAATGATACAGTCGAAAAAATTACTCGACCTCGACTAAAATTTAAGTTCATTACAGTGGTGTAATACAGACGAGAATTATTTCCAGCTAAACAAGATAAAAATAAAAATTAGTTTTAACTGTTGTATTTGTTATATCTTTTCCAATTGCATCGCTTTAATGGCTGTGGTTGTAATCAGTCCCTATTTTTTAGTGAACCCTGGCACAAATTATGTAGTCTGAAATAGTAAGTGTGCAATACGGATTCAAGTTGTGTGTACTTGTTATTTTTTAAATTTGTTATTAAAAAAAATATCTTCAATCTATGATAATCGATAACAAAAATTATATTATCACTTCATCATATTTTACAAAAAAATCTAGCTAACTCATTTCAATAATAATAATATAACATAAGGGTATATTTAGTCCACACATTTTTGATCATTTTAATTTAAAATGTGTAGTAGAAGTTTAAAAAAAAAATTTTAAATAGAGGCTGGTCATAATAATGTGAAATTGCTACATTCTTGATTTTGTGGCCTGTCTAAGAAAATATAAATTTGTTTATGTATGACGTGTTATAGCTGTTATATTATGATAAATTATTGACTAAGTATTGGAAATTACTGTTTTGTTCAGAATTTCAGACTGCACCGATATTTGAGTTGTTGTTACGGCTTTATAAAATGCAATAAAACTAACAATTTTTTTTAGCACTTACTCTTAACTATTAATAATATGTAATGTAATTTCAATTTATAGTTTTACAATAAACTGCGTGTGTAATGTTTTTCAGACTCCGTCAAATGTTTTTTCAAATTCTAAACCATACGAAACACAAAAATTGACGCCAACTCCTCCGGCATTCACTGATGGATACAACCAAGTACAGACTGGTAAGATATTTTTAAAATTAATATTCTGTGATGCTTAAACGTTAAATTAAATCAAATGTCATAGTTTTGAGTACTTATTTTTATATAAGTTAGGTAATATGAATTATTATTGATTAAGAAAACGCATTAAAATCAATAAAATTTATATTCTTAGCAATAATATATTTCTTCAATATCTGGTGAATTAACTAATATTAAACTGTTCGCAATAATACCAAAACATATCTTAAACATTAGTTTATTTCTCTATTTTCTTTAAGACATTTATCAATTTACCTGAAAATCCTAAAATATACATATCGTAATTATTTGTCAATAGCTTTATATAAAACAAATTTATACTTTGGCACCTATCTTAGATTAAAAGAATAATAAAAAAATAAAAAAAACATAAATTGGTTAACACTTAAAAACTACTAGAAAAATTTACTTAGTAAAATTAATTAAATATTTAGTACGTAAAATTGAATATACCTGCATATTTCTATAACTCTGTAATAGTGTTAAGGTAATGTATATAATATATACTTTATATATAAAAATATTTTTTTACAGTCAGCAATATTATACGTTATAGTTTAAATATTTATATTTCGGAATTTTATGGTCCGTGACATTATTTTCCGGGATTTAAAAATTTCCAAATTCACTAAAAACCAATAAATATATAACGTTATAAGAAACTAAAAATTATACAATAATTATTTTTCCGTAGGATTCAATTCTCAAATGAAAACAAAATCGTTTTCTACAGGTAAAATACAATGTAATTTAAATTTATTATATTTATTGATTTGCCATTTACGTAATAATAATAGATATGAAAAAACAAATTAACAATTCAATAACTGATTATAAATAATATGTGAAAATATTATATTATGATAAGTAATTTATAATTGTTTCCATAAATATCTATTTTAATTGTGTGTTACATAATCAATTACTTATAGTTATGGTTTCTACAAATATTTATACTAATTACTACCACCAATAATATTAAAAAGTTAGCTGTTCCATTAAAAATTAATATTTAAGTTGTTCATTACAATATATTTATATATAGGTATAAAATAAAATTTTGAAACATCTACTTGACTTTAATTTCTACTTAATATAAAGTATATTATGATTGATTATGGAATTGGTCCTCGTAGTTAATCTAACTATTGTATTCTTAATCATTTTTAGAAATAAGCAAAAACGGTTAACGTGTTTAAAAAAATTAAGTTTTTAATAATAATAACAATAATAGTGTACCAAATAATTTAATATTAATTTATTGTTGTTTGCCGTGAAACTTAAGACACTATTATTTCACTTTTCAGACATAAAAACATTCAACTCCAAACCACGTCCTTTTTCAGTCGCGTTCACTTCTTAGATATTTTCTGTACAAATATCCTATGGCTTCTGTTTTGTTTTTATGAATTTAAAAGCTTTTTTTTAATTAACCGTTTTTGTTTGAATTATTAAATTATTATTTAATGTAATGTTAAGTCCGGACATAAAATATTTTGAAAAAAATTTGAGAACTAAGATACTATAATTTATAGTATGAATAACAAACTATTACTAATAAATTATGAATATAATCACTATTCCTTTTAAAATATATATTAGGCACACCTAGTTAATATATATTGTCAAAAATATGCTTATAAATATATCGATATTATATTATAAAAGAAAAAACAAATTAATTACTATTTATTTTCATTGGTTTTCCGCCAATTTTCCGATTTGATCTACTAACTTTAGATGAACCTAAATACAATACTAACTCTAAACCGAGATTACCCTTCCTGAAACCAAAACCATCGACCGGTTCTGCCTTTTGTCCCGTAATATCCAAATCAGTGTCTTACGATTCTGGAAAACGTCCGTCTCTTTGTTCCCAAGAAGTGTATCGTACTATGACCGAGTTCAAACACTCATTAAATGACTCGGTTGCAGATCAATTGTTATTAGAATCTACCAAAAAAGGGAGACCCCAATCACCAGTCCCAGACGACAAAGGCCAGGATTTTATGCCTGCTGACGTACCTCATGACGTCCGATCCTTATTGCTACAAAACAATAATAATATAGGAGCAATTTCGCCTAATCAATTGGTAGTTTTTCCTCCCGAGATTCCGTTTCAATATCGCACCTATTCGAAATCGCCGACATCAGATAACAAATGCAATAAATCTAACGTTATGGTAATCGAACCACCAGTATTTACGTCTACTTTTAAAACCGATTATCGATCCGAAAATTTAAAATCTCGACGTCCGGATGAACATACTGATCTCGTTGAGCTGAAATACTTACCCAAATTCCACGGTATAAAGGGTCAAATTAGCGAAGCTATGGAAATAGCTCCCAATCGGCCTTTTACTCCGGTTGCTGTTACTGAACCAATTATAAAACCATTGCCTTGGATATCGTTACCAATAGAAAATGAAAATAGACCGGAATCGCCATTGGTAGTTGCATTGAAGACAGCTCCTGAAAAAAGTTATTCTCCTCTTCCCACTTTTATATATGCTTCTGAACTCGAACCGAAGCCATTAGAAGATTCCGTGAGAGAAATCGAAACGCTTTCGTTAGCTCAGAACTTTAATTTCAGATCGTCCGAAACAAAAACTTCAACAAGACATATAGGCAATAATCCCGTTAGGTACATGCATGGATATAACAATAAATCGACTGTCACTGGATCTAATATAAATTCAAAAATTGGACAAACGACCAATTTAAAATTGAATATGATTCCATCGAATAGCAGTAATACGTCGATTTCTGGCCTACTCAACCCGGTAGAGAGCAAATCTAATTTTAATGAAACATTTATTACCCATGTGCCTGATTTTAAGGAATTCAAAAAATATCCCTCTCAATTCGTACGTACTATTACTTCAGATCAAAATGTATCGCTGAACCATTCGCCAAATTATCATAATGATAACACGTCTATAAAACCCCAACAGTTATCAATTTGCGACGAAAAATCGACTTCTTATAGGAGTCTAGGTCAAGGGATTAAAAATAAAGTATTTACTTTTTCGTCTAACAATTCACCACCGAAGGAAATATCATGTATAAAACAGCCATCGATTGATCGTTTCAACAATCCTAATTTAGACAATTTATCTGCGTCAATATCGGATAGTTCATACACGTATAAAATTAATCATAAGGACTCTGTAAAATTAACTAAGGCTGTTCCGTTTTTCTCTAATAGAACGTCTTCATCATCCTCATAGAAATCTACTCAAAAGTTTTAACCTAGTCCCCCAGAACATTTTTAAAACGTATTATTACTTACCTATTTAATACCGCACATTAACCCTTTTTAATTGCATTTAGATATACCTATTATTTTAAAATAAACGCCCAACTATTATATCTCAAAACATATAATATAGGCATACAAAAAATTATTAGACAGAAAAAGAAACCTAAATTTGCATTTTACGCGGATATAGTCATTTATCTGGCAAGAGACGGTTATTATTTTAAGCTAGTAAATATTTTCTATATACAAATTAGAATAGTTAAATAACACTATGATTCTTTATATAATCTATACGCTTTGTTTATATTAAGTAGTATTACACGAATTAATTAGAATTTTCATTTCGTTTTTTCTACCTTAAAATTACTAACCATGTAGACGAATCTAAACATTCTGTTACTAACTCCCAACCTCGATTACCATTCTTGAAACCTAAATCTTCGACCGGTTCTGCATTTTGTTCTGTGGTCGTGCCCAAACCATCGATGGACAATCCAGGAAAATGTTCCACATTTTGTTCTGAGGAAGTGTGCCGTTCGGTAAACCAATGTAAACAAATGTTAAGCGATTCGATTTCTACACAAATATTAATAGAGTCGTCCAAACGAGAGCGGTCCGAATCTCCAACCCGAAAATATTATGACATACAGGGTGATATAAGTACAGAGGTTCCACGTGAAATCCGATCTCTATTGCCACCGCACAATAACGTCAGAGCTATTTCACCCACTCATTTGGTAGTTTTCCCACCTGAGATTCCGCCAGAATATAGAATTCATAGTAGATCAAAACCATCTACTCCGCAACCGATTTTAAAACAAGAAATAGATTTTGAAACCGAGCCACAGTGCGCAATTGTTTCACCAGACAATCCTGTCGACGTTTATCGTGCGGAAAGCGTAATTTCTCGATCTACCGTAGAATGCTTAGAAGTCGTCGAGTCGCATAACTCGGCGGAAAAGTCACTACTACAAGAGGATCAACATGAAAAAGCGAGATCCGAAACATACAGCAATTTCTTACTCGACCACGAGAGTAGAACTGTTAATGCAGAATCGGAGATCAAGTTGAAATCAACTAAATCTTCCATGGCCATGACTCACGAAGTCGTCGATAGTAAGGTAGAATCACCTATGGTAAGCGCATTAAAAACGGCTCCTGAGCGAAGCTATTCGCCGTTACCGTCTTACGTGGACGCGTCGGAATTCATTTTGAAACCGACTGAAGATATTGTCGAGGACAACAAACTAATGACAATGACAGACGCATTGACAATAGCTTCGGACCGCAGTTACAAATTACCCGAACCGAAGACCTCCGCGAGACCCGTGGGAAACAATCCCGTCAGATACATGCACGGATATAACAAGAAAATTCCGACAGTACCATTGCTAATGACGCGGTCGTTAATATATTCACCCATGTCTGCTATCGATTCGGAAGAAGAGCAAATAGCCATGTTGGGTTTAAAATCTTTTCCACCAGTTTCGGACGAACTGAAACTGTCCACGGCGGCAGGCGATTTCGATCGTGACGAACCCGACGTCTTCGAATATGTCGATGAATTGGTGTTCGATGCGGTCGAAGAACCGACCAACGAGAAAGAAAACGATTTTGAGCCTCTTTCACCGCCGAAACCCGTTCCCAGACATCCGTTCACCGCTTCGGGTCTTCACAAACCGTTTGACATACCGCGGTATCAACAGAGTATACCGGAAAATCCACATCGAGCCACACCTGGCGATGGCGATAAATCTGTGACTACCGCAGGTAATCTAATAGGTCCGGGAATTAAGGACAAAGTGTCTGCGTTCACGACGAAGCCGTCAATCAAGAACGCGGCGTTTCTAAAACAAGAATCTAATGTACACACTAAAGTCCCTCCAGCTCTGGATTACGAACCGTCATCCTTAGAAGGAGGACCTTCCAAGACTAAAAACGCCGATCCCTATCAATTAGCCAAATCGATCGATTCGGAATCCACCTTGCATGCTTCAAAATCCACCCCACCATTTCTTGTTGCCATTCCTCCATCTCCCAAACATCCGTTGGTTATTCCACCGTTAACGTTCCGAAATTCCAGTACCAATGATCTCGCTCTCGCAGAACCGGTCGTCGTCCCTATGCCCAAAACGTCATTACCTGCCGCGCTTTTGTCTAAAAAACTAACATGTCTCACGAAAAAACTACAACCTAAATGTATTCCTACACCTGTACCCGTACCCGATCTAGGTTGTCAGCCGACGGGGAGAACTGGTGGTGCTTCAGCTGGCCTTACCGCTCCCAGAAGGGGTCGTGGAGTGCTGAACCCGCAAAATTTAACCCCAGGCGCCAGGGTACCGCTGTGCGGACAGTGCAATTTGTACATAAGGTAAATAATTATCCGGATGATTTAGGACATTATTGTTTGGACGTGTGCCTTTTGTTTGTGTGTAAATAATTACTCGTTATGTTAGGTTAATTTTGATATGTCTTTATGATTAGGTTAAATAGTAAGTATATATATTAGTTATAGCAGTCAACGTCAGTTGAATAATTCATAAACATAGTGCCAGGCTGAGCTAATAACACTGTTATATATATATACATACAGTGGCGGCGTGAACAATTTTCAACTATGAGGCAATATAAACTATAAATATTTTGTTACAACTACCACCACCTGAGTAGTAAATGGGTAGTAAAAGTAGTAAATATATAGCCAAAAGGTACCACCACCCAATTGGTTATGAGGCCACGGCCTCATGAAACACCGTATCGCGCCGCCACTGTATATATATATATATAATACTCACTGGAATTTGTGTGTTTTGTTTTTGTTTTTGCTTTTCACCTTTTTAACAACCTCGCAGGATTCGAAAAGTTTGAGATTAAAGAATCCATCGACAGCAATAATGCACCAGACAACCCCAAATGTAATTGTTGTCAAACGCAAATCACGAGGTTTGTTTAGACGTTAAGCTTTGTTTTTACTTTTTTTCGACAACTGTTTTCAGTATTCACACATAATAGAACGACAAGATGATCAGAATATTTCATGTTACAAAAATGATGGAAATTACATACGTATTTAAATATTACATCCATTATTTTCGTAACACAATATTTAATTATTATAGAGATCAATTAAAATATTGGAACGCATTTAAAACATTTTTTTAATTCATTAAGATATTTCATATTTGTTAGTTAAAGATAAAAATAATAAATATAATGGTATATTATGTAATATAAAAATCCACAAGGATTTACTCAAAATTAAATTAAATTATTTTTTTACATTTCTTTGAAAATATATTGAAGTGATTTCAGTATTTTTTAGATGTTACAGAGAAATTCTTACTATCAACCACCAGAAAATTTGTAATATAGTTATTTTTAATGCATTTTTATAAGTTTAGTGACTCAATAAATGAAAGTTATGAAAAAGTACTTAAATATTTAAGTATTTCAACCACAAATATTTGTAGGTATTTAAAAATAATAATAAATTGTATAGACATTGCTACTAATAAATATTAAATAATAATACTTACCAACAATGGTGTACGCAGAGGAGAGGCTAATGGGGCTGAAGCCCCCCCCCCACATTGGCCATATTATATTTTATTTAATTATAATACTTGTGGAGTGACTTCATTATTGTACTACTTTTTTGCCAAATATTAAGATATTACTACAAATATTTGCAACGCTACCCACGACTTCTGCTACACCAGAACGAACCTTTTTATTCTCAACAAGATAAAGATATATATTTATAGTCTACTATACCGACAACCGTCTAAATAGTTTAACTTTAACAAACATTAACAAAAAATATCATTTTCAATTAAAGATGTTATAAAGAAATTTGTTATTAAAGCCTCAAGACGAATGTAACTAGATGATTGATCCTAAACTTAATAATTTATACATATTTTTGTTTATACTGATGAATTTTTGTCTTGATGTATTGCGTACATTTATTTGATAATTAAATAACTATTAATCTATTAATTTGTATGTTTCTTTCATCATTTTATAATTTATCTTCTTTAAATTTTATAACTCCCTATTAGAAGCTCATTCGCTACTGTTTACCTACTAAACATAGATAAACAAACTAAATAATATTTTTTTATTTAAAGTCAGGATTTTCTACATATTTTTTAAGTTTTTTCAAAAAATATTATAGTTTTTAAATTATTTTCAAGAAAATATTGATCTCTATAATATAGGTATCTCCTAGATATAAACTATAGTATTTATGGTTTTTATTGTACATTTTTTTATTGATTAGCGTCATAATTTATTTGTTTTTAATTTAAATATTAAATTATACAGAGGACCGTTTATTACCGCTCTCGGCAAGATTTGGTGTCCGGAACATTTTGTTTGCACCAACGATAAATGCAAACGCCCATTGCAGGACATGGGTTTCGTAGAAGAAGACAACGGTTTGTACTGCGAAATCTGTTTTGAACAGTATCTCGCGCCAGTGTGCTTTAAATGCTCTAAGAAAATCAAAGGGGTAATATATTGATTATTGATTACATATTAGAGATATAATAATGTTACGTTGTTGCTGTAGAAAAATAAAGTCAAATCAACACGATAAATTTGATTATATTTTCGTTTATAAATCGGAACTAGTTAATTTTGCTTTCATTAATTACTTCTTATCAAATATCTTATCAATTACTTATATATTGTTTTTATAACTTTATAATTTTATGGTTTTTTTTCTATTAATTATTTTTGAAACAGTCATAAAAGTTGCAATTACCCAAAATTGTAGGAATAAAATTTCAAACATTAAATATACCTACTTACTTAAATACAAATATATGTATATAATAGTACCTGTATTTAATATTTTAAAATGTATATAAGTATTAGCATAATATATTATTTGTCTTCTGTTTTATAGAACTTTATTAACATTAAAAATAATTTATATTAATTACATAAATTGTAATGTTATTCTGATGAAGAGATTAAAAAAAACTTGAATGAATATGTACGGCCTACAATTACCAAACAAATATGCTAGTGAGAATGTGGATAAGTCACCCTTTATCTTCATATTCAGAGTTGATTTTGTTATTGGGTTCCTAAAACAACTTTTTTATGAGCAAATATCTAGACACGTCTATGGTATAAACTATACAATTTACAAAATGAAAATAAATAATAAAATAAAATACGCAAATTCGTAACAATTTCCACAATTTCTTCTGAAAAATCATTACATAAATACCTATTTACAGGACTGCCTGAATGCTATTGGTAAACAGTTCCATCCCGAATGTTTCAATTGTGCTTACTGTGGCAAGCTCTTCGGAAACAGTCCATTCTTTTTGGAAGACAGTCTCCCATATTGTGAAAACGGTAAGTTTGTATGGGTTTTTTATTCATTCAATGTTCAGCTCTATTGAGAAAGAATAATATATTTATTCAATAACAAATCATAATAAATGTTATTTAAAAACAACATAGGTCATAGGTATTTATTTTATTGTTTAAATGTATGATCTTGGTTATAAAAATATTTTTTTCAACTAATGAAATCAGTATGGTTAACATGAATTAATCCCTTTTTACAAATTAATTAGATAACTGAATTATACTAAATCAGCAAAATAACACTAAAACTACTAGATTGTAATTTCTAATTCATTTTTTTTAAAGTCATTTTAGATTATAAGCGAAGCAAGCAAAGCCGTGTTTAAGGGAGGCAAAGGGGACAATTGCCCGCAGCATCAAAATTTTCTTATTAAAATATCGGCATTAAAATATTTTTTATGTCAATTAATATTTGGTGGGGGGGGGTACAAAGTAAATATGCAGCGTTAAATTTATTTTGCCCCCAGCGTCTTCAACTCTAAATCCGACACTGGAAGCAAGGAATGTATTGGTTTTACAAAGGTTAGATACATAGGTTATAAAGATAAGATACTTTTTCGGATAGAAATAATGGGCCGATTACCATGAGTAAGGTTGGCTTTCCGTAGTAAATTTCATCTACTTGGTACTTTATTTAGCTCATCTTTCGAATTTCTCAAAAGTTTTTCTTTGGATCATAGGCGGAAATCCACCGAAATTTTTGGGGGGGCTAATAAACAACAAATAAATAATATAACAATAGCAAAGTAAGTTCTTTAATGCTCGTAAGATATCTAATGTCTAATAATTAACTATAATACGATATATATTTGAGGGGGCTAAGTCCCCCCCGATTTCCGCCTATGCTTTGGATGAAAAATAGATAACTACCAAAAAATGACGGAAAATCGGCAAAATTACAATTTCCGTTAATTTGGTTTTAAATATTTTGTAATAACTAATTTTGTTTTGATTAAAACAGGATTATTACGTAGAAACTTGAAAATATTTTTAAGTAATCTCATAGGCAATTTACACACGTGGTAAAATTTTGGAACGGATTATCAGTATAATATATTGTATATCTGACTGAGTTTCGCAGTTATACAATATCAGTGCCTTCAAATCTTAATAATTATAATAAACCACAATTTTTTCGATGACCGAAGGGACGAAGGAGAAACGTCTAAAATTGACCCTCCCGCTTTTTCATTATAAAATTGAACTGGCATTTATTGAATTTAATCGGTTTTCTAATTTCTAGAGAGTATTTAATATTACTCATCTAATATACCTACGTACATGTTATATTATATCTTATAGCCGATAAGTAAATGAATGTGAAGAGCAATCATTTTTAAGCTAGCAAGAAATAGCTTGCTTAGTTACTTTATAAATCAATATCAATAAAAAAATTGTTATATTTTTCGAGGAATTATATTTCACGTGGCTCAGGGTTGAATCAAATAATGTATAAGGTATTTCAAAGAATACTTTAATAGTTTATTCGTTTGGCTATGTTAATGATCAGAAAAATAACCTACAAACTTGGTTTATTAGTGTGTTTTCATTCTACACAAAATAAATTATTGCCAATGTCTATGGTAGGTTATTTTTTATTAAATATAATAAAAACTCAAACGTCAACCTTTTATAAAGAAAGTTTTTAATTAAAAACCTTTAACACCTTTCATAAATAAATTAAAAATTAGAAAATTGTTATATTGTAGGAACTAACACCATAATATTAATATTTGAATCCATTAAGAAACAAATGAATCGTCAATAGTAATAGTATATTTAAAGAAAAAAAAACAATTTTCAATATAAATGTCACTTAACCTCTTTATTAAATTACCGATTCATAATTCATTTCATCATTTTTGAGGTTAAACGTTATCGATCTTATGATAATTTTCTTCATTTTTACCTTCTGTTTATTGTAATTAATCTTGACTATATACTTTAGTAGTTGGGTGGATGAAATAGATGTGCTACCCAACTATTTTATAATACGATTTAATAAAAATAAAATATATCTTTATCAAACCAATACATTACATTCCTTGCTTCGCTCAGAATCTAAAATATATTTGCCAACACTGACCAACTAAATGAGCCATGATTGGTAATTTATAATTTATATTTCCGCCTTGTTTTATTGAGAAAATCTCATTCAACCTATATGAACATTAAACAAATTCAGTTAAGTGTACGAATGTACCTAAGTCATATCCTTCATTTTGTTAGTTTCTATAATTCACATTTTATTCGAGTGAAATATTGCAAATTGCCTCTTAATTCGATCCTATCCATGAAAGTTAGTCTATATATCTACTATGTACCTGAAATCTGAACACTTGAGTTGAATTTGTAATCTTAACGACGATTATTATTTTAACACACTACAGATTGGAACGAATTGTTCACAACTAAGTGCATAGCTTGTGGATTCCCCATCGAAGCTGGTGATCGTTGGGTCGAAGCTCTGAACAACAATTACCACAGCCCGTGCTTCAATTGCTCGGTATGTTTTTTTTAAGTTTAATGTTTTTAAAATACTCATTTTAGTATTATGTTTATTCTCACCGAGAAAATAATTATGTTAATTGTTGAATATCGAAATTATGTTATTTCATTAAATCATCATTATTGTTGCAGAAATGCAAAGTGAATTTGGAAGGGCAGAGCTTCTACGCAAAAAAAGGAAGGCCTTATTGCAAAAGTCACGCACGTTAACAAACCATACCGATACAGCACGTACAATTGATTTACCGTTATGAATATAATATTAATTCAATAGCTTAAGAGAGGAAAAAAAATGTTTAATTGATATGTACAATCATTGTATGAACCATTTATTATTTTATTTTATAGTTTAGTCTTAGTAAATAACGTTATGAATTTGACGCTTATTTTAATATTGTGTGTTAACATAAATCATACCAAATATTTATTTATTAGGTATATTAACTCATTTAATTTGATTTTTTATTATATAGATACCAGCTAAAATATGTCCTTTACCTATAAAATGTATACTTATGTTGATGCATAGTTATTATTAGCATAACAATTTGTTTTTGTAATTACTAAATTAACATTATATTAAATCCAAATGATGAGGGAACGTTCTATTCGCATCATCATAATAAATAATATTACAATATCAACAGAATTATATTCGATCAAGTTATATAGTAACTATATCGCAAATATGTAAAAACTTGAATTTTTCTTGTTGATATTTTATTTTATTGAATTATTATAAAATTAGTCTAGAACTAATGTAGCACCATTATATTTGTTATTTATTATCACAACCTTTATTATTGTAATGACCTTAATTTAGCTTTTATCTGTATAAGTTACCCGTTTCAAATATTAAAGTGTTATAACTCTATGTACATTATGTAATTATTACCAGAAATTGATTTACTCCTAAAATCTTAATCCTATTAACTCTTACAGAACAAATCAAAAGTTTATTAAAACTAATTATAAATTATAAATTAACTTTTAAATTGATTGCAAAAGAAAGAAATATACTTTATTATTAAATTCTTTAGTTGTTTAAAAAATATAATTTTTTTCCAATCACTCAAACAGTAAACGGTTTTACAAATTACATCATATATAAAAGCTATAAAGTATGGATTTTATATGTTTATAATTTTAAATTTTAGTTGTAATAGACCAATAGAAAATAAAGTAGTTCTAAAGAATATCTAATTCTTTTCTTTTTCTAGAATACAATTTAACTTTTTTTTTACAAAAATAGAATTAAAAACATCTCTGAATAGACAATCAATTTGTCATAACGGCAGAAATTAAAATATTCATATATGGTTACCAATATTTATATTGATAAAATTGTATTTTAATTCTTTCAATATTATCATTGATCATCTTCATCAATGTAAAAAGAAAGATGTGAGCCTATTTATACAATGCTACCCCTCATGTAAAAACTTATTTAATAAGACATAGAAAGTGGTCAATTAAAGTAGAAAAATGAAATAACTAAAGCAACCTACAAGTTGAATTTACAAAGTTTAATAACATTACACAAATATTATAATCTGAAAATTGTGATATAATTTTATCTTTTAATATAAATAAGTATGCTACCACATATTATCATATAAAATGTTTTCAATTTTGTGTATTTCTTTAAAGGATTCAATTTATTTTAACTAAATTTACACAACATTGATTCCTTCTGAAAGAAAATTTAAGTACCATAAATTTGTATTTCAAATGTTAATTATTTTTATCATAAGTTTCAATATTAATTACATTTCTTACGATAAGTATTGTTAATTGCCTTTAAATTATATTAAAATTTATCCTTAAATTTTACATTGTATGACATAATAATAAAAAAATAATTTTATGTACATAAAGAACATAATACTAATTATAACAATAAATATTTTCTTGTTTTAGTTTATTATAGTAACCAAATTATCACAGTTCTAATATTAAATTATCCTTTATTTTCTTTTTTGACCGGTCTTTTGATCTGACTAAGAAATGTTTTCCATAAATTTGAATGAAATATTCTTCAAGTTTTATTTCAAAAATACTCTGTTTTTTAGGTATAGCTGTAATAAATTAAGTAAGTTTTTCAATATATACAAATACTAATTACAGCGTTTTAGAAGAAACCAACTTTTTAACTTGTTATCAACTCCTATAATTTGAAAAGTATTTTTAGTTTCGAGAATTATAACACCAGATACCATTACATATGAACAGCATTTGGAACTAATAACTTTAATGTGAGCACCGTGGAAATCACACTTGTTTAACGAAGTCATAAAGGTCTCCCAATGTTTACATCCTGGTGTGCCATCAAATCTATAAATAATAATTTAAATACAAATAAATATATACATGTATATGCATCTTGTAAGAGAAATAATAAATAATTATGTAAAATGCAACAATTTATAAATTTAAAAATATAAAGAGAATGTGTTATATGTCAGGGAAACTAAAGAGGATGATAACATCCTCTCACTATACTGGCATGTTTTTCTGTAATGCCAATATATCAACATATCATATACTGCCTCTGCATATCAAACGGAAAGTACAGTAAAATCACAGTCTATTGAAGTTAAGCTTACAGTTTAAACACTCATTATACAAATTAAAGAAAGGAACATTTTTGATTAATTTTTTTCTAATCATCTTTTTGTATAGGCATTAATATCATCTAATAAGAAAGAATATAAGAAATTTTCTACTCTTTGAATTTAGTAATAAGGTTTTAAACTGTAAGTTTACCTCGAACGACTCAATTAAGTAATGTCTCTACCTAATGAGGAATATAGTATAATTACAACAATAAAGAACTTAATTTGTGATTTTTACATTAAACTAGAGCGTAAACATCTATTAGCATATTTAAAGAGAAACATATTTTGTAGAGAATGTCATACATGTTTTGTAAAATATCATCTGGTAAAGAAGTTACAGTATGTTAAAAATATAAAAAATTTTACTATAACATTTTTATCAAATATTTCATACATCAGATAACAATATTCCCTCCAGAATATGTTTCTCATTAAATATGATAACAGATATTTAAACTCCTTGTTCTACCAAATGTTACAATTTGAGTTTTATATTTTAAAGTAATTTTTAGTTTTTACACACCCTCTCTTACGAAGATCATCAAAATTGATTATTTTTTTTATGTATGACATCCACAATTCATTTAATTTCATTGCACCTGCATATGACAAAACATCTTTAGGTGGACGACTTAATCCCAGCATTCGTTTTAATTGATTTTGTGGTTTACATTTAGCTACAGGTTTTGGTTTTTTTTTGTGGGTGTAAGTGCCCAACCAATATACCTAGACAATTTAGTTATATTTGGAGACATTATTTCAAGTGGTTAGGTTAGTGGTTATCTTTAACTTTTACTTACTTTTTTGAGTCCAGTATCTATTTCTTTGTTTGTCACTTTTAAAGGCAACAATTGACGAGCTAATTGATTTACAGTCAATGGATTTTCTACTTTTGAGACAGCTGAAGATGTAAATGTCGTTTGTGTCAAAGGAGTGTACAAAATATTAGCTAAAAAAAAAAAATT
This sequence comes from Eriosoma lanigerum, assembly GCA_013282895.1. Taxonomy (NCBI): domain Eukaryota; kingdom Metazoa; phylum Arthropoda; class Insecta; order Hemiptera; family Aphididae; genus Eriosoma; species Eriosoma lanigerum. Next base: position 426,182 of record CM023360.1, on the reverse strand, counting down.
AGCAATTGGTATGGTATAAATAATATTTAATGTAAATCAAATTTGGTATACTTACACATTGTTAAAAATTTAACTGAAAAAGTTATATTCTATCTGAAATATATTTTTAAAAAAAAAGACAATTTAATAATAAATATTGAAAATTCAATCAATTTCTCAATTGTACAATAGAAATTAGTTTAAGTAAACAGTATATTGAACCAAAGTTGGTATAACTTAGTGGCATGTCATACATGTGTGCAAATGCCATAGACCAAGGGCCTGAAAATACCTAGAAGTCCATGGCTAAAAGGGGCCCATTATTACCTAATGTGAAAATAAAAATGAACAAATAACTGTGTTTTCCAAATTAAAGTTAATTCAAAATTACTTACAAAATACAATGTGTGAAGAAAGATTAGGCGGTCTTGGAATGTTGTAGTTGAAAATGATCCAGCGTGCCAGTAATTTTAATAAAAATAATTAATAATTTTACAGAAAAAAAGGCATTCAAATGAAATTTTTATTAAATATCTAATTTTCATGAATTCTTCAAAATTTAAATGTTAATAAAAATACTTTTTAATAATTTTATTGTAATATTGTATTAAATGATAAAGGAGGCCCTTTTTTTATTTTGAACACATGCCTACCTTTTTGATGAACCTGTATAACCATTATATTTATGCATTTGAAATGTTGGTTTTTTTATATTTTTAGATTTGGTAGGTGCAATTTTATAAAATGAATTTAAATTAAATATGATTAGTAATTTAATTGTTGCCCATACAGTATTAATTGCTTAAATTCATGATGCAACTTAATATAATTCACCGACTTGCATGAATAATTATTACTATCTATATTCAATATAACATTATGTAAAATTATAAACTAGATACCAATTTGTATTTGTATCTATGTATTAACATACAAACGTTATTTGAAAAAACTGAGTTAAACTAATACATAATAAACCTACAATAAAATACATTTTTGTAATAATTAAAAATGATAAATGAATTCTTGGTTAGATTATTAATAGTCACCTGTTGGGTCTTATTTTCCTCTATCTAAATATTAAAGTTATTACAGATTCATTTGTTAATTGATTATCAGTTTTGACAATAAGGCAGAATTGTTTGGATAAAATTAATTATTATAAAATAGTACCTATTATACATTTGGAAAAGTGATTCTAGTAAACTGCATGATCATCGAATATTTACTACTCACTAATTGTAATAATCCACCGTCTATGTTGGTATAAGTTATATATCCTTCGTATGACCAATAGATATCCAATTAATTTTGATTTTTAAAATTTGAATCAAGCTTTATTAAACCGATTAAACCGTACTACTTGAAGATGTGCAGACCCATTTTGACAAGACAACAACTCAAAAGAGAGAATAAACACAAATCACAAAAGAGACGGTCGAAACTCGCATAATATAGTTGTTGAACAGACACAGACATTATTAAAAAGATAGAAGCTGAAAATCACACGTGCATGAACAATACGTATGACATATAATTATTAAAATGCGTGAGATATAGTGACATTAAGATCATAAATAACTAATGAAAACTATAACGTGTGTTATTAATTAGGATATAATGATAAAATAATATTATTTTGAAATTAAAGATTTTGAGTTACATTGTGCAACGCATAGAAAACGTATCGGTGCAACATTAATAGACTTAAATAAGTGATAACAGCCCCTGCGCTGCGATGATAAGCACGTGCACTTCACTGCGCTTTGGTGGCGGGCCAGTCCATTATCTACCGGTCGGGTATGGGACCATAAGTGAACGTCACCATTGCTCGCAACTCCTTACCCAATCGGCCGCATCAGACTCGCCCGAAATCCATGACCTGCCCCAATGCGTCGTTCGATGCGCAGGCCAAGCCAAGGGGGCCCCCGTACATGCGGTCCGACACCCGGCACTTTGGGCACTCACTGTCCGCGCGCGTGCATTTTGAGTCGTACCGATCCGGACGCATCTCTTAACCGACACCGTACCAGGGTCCTAGGAATTTAGCAGCGCGCGCGTCCCGATTCCTCGACTGGCCGACGGACTCGACACTTTGACAGTCCACTAGTCTAACAGTCTGTTGGAGTCGTTACTCTTTGTTGACCTTGATTCCCGTCTTCCCGATTCGCTTTCCTGTCGCACGATGTTTAATAACGGGTTCCGCGGATTTCTCGTACTGTTTCTGCTCATCGTCTATTATTACGCGTCGCTGTTGTCGTTGTTCTCGCGTCACGACGGCACCGTGATCAGCCGAGGGGGTTTCAACTTCTACTTTTGGTTGTTTTGACGATCGATTTAATACCGAACATTAATAGATTAAAAATGTATATAAATATAAATAATAGCAATACAAGAGATAAAATGTCTGAACACATCTTTAAATTTGTACTGGAATACCGTTTCACCGAATACAACGAACAAGTCGATGGTAAGTGCCTATATAGTCTTAAGGATTTGATAAATTAAATAACTCTGATTCTAAGCTATATTTGTTTACACATTTTTTTTTTTTAAATTATTATTATATCCAGGCGTTACAATTAGGGTATAATAATTCTACAAAGTATGTAAATCTACAAAATGACTATTTTGTTTTAAAAAATTAAAAAATAGATAAAAATTAATATACTATAATTGTAGCGCCGGGGTATATAGTTAGAAAAAAAAAATTTTTAAACCAATATAGAGTAGATCCAGAGTTATTTTATTTGTCAAATTCTTGAAACTCACCCTGTAGATAATAAATTATATTACCTTAATTAAGTAGTGTGTACTTGCAAATAAGTAAATACAAAAAATTAGGTACAGTTTAATTATTCAATAAAGTATACACAATTGATTAATATTTTTAAAAAGGAAAATATCCATAATCAATGATAACAAAAATATTGTATCACTTGATTATATTTTACAAAAGTACTAGAAAATGTATTTTAATTATAATAATATGAAATAAGGAGTATATATCAGCCTCCCACGTTTTAGTATAATTTAAATGGGGTTACAATACAAAATATGTGTAGTACGAATTAAAATAATATTTAAAATAATATTATATAATATTGAAAATAGGATCTGCTCTATTCAAGTAATCAAGAAAACACTTGGCGGCAACCAGTTTTTCATAGCGTCAGTTAAGTAACATCTTTCTCGTTGAATCAACCACCTGTTTACTACCGAGATTCTAACGACTCTATATAGCAGTGCATTTAGGTCACTAATAAAACTTCAATTACTTCTTAGCTTCTAAATTATTTTTCTTATAAATTACTATTTATAACAATAAGGGTCACTTGAGGAAGCTGAAAAAAAAAATCTTAATTTCAACTGTTAATGATTGAAATAATATTTGATTTAAAAACTGTTTTGCATTAGATTTTCGTCATAAAAAAGTTATATAAAAAATATCATTTAACATTTACTCATTCAAATTTATACTCAAGTATATAGGTAATTTGAAATACTTAAGATCGTGATTTCAAAATTTTTAAATTAATTCTAGTAAATTGACGATTATTGGCCATTTTCTAAGAAGTTGCTCCTGCAATACCAATTTTATATATTTGATAGTATATGAATAATAATAATACAGTATTATATATTATATTATTATAATAAAAGATAAGTATAAATTTAATTTAGTGACTTAGTCAATAACTTTAATTAGCTATGTTATAAATTAATTTTCAAGTTTTTAATATTTTATTTTTAAATATAAATAGATAGGTGTAAAATAAATATGAATTTTACATGCCTCAAAATTAATTCCAGTCGCGCCTTAGTTTTTATTCATTGACTATTTTGTAGACTGTAATTATTATTATTTTTTTGATAACGAGAATAATGAAATTAGTACTTAATATTATATTAATTCATATGACATATACTATCATATCATGTTATTTATTATAGATTAATATAAAAACTATATAAATAATAATTAATAAATATATTAATATCACGAATATTAATGAGAATAATTTATAGTCATAGGTATAATGTAATAACGTATGAGATATAATCGTGTTACTTATAATTAAACTTAAATCGTATCTTTACCGTGTCGTCTAGCGACGCAAATTTTATATAAAATATAATAAAGTATCATCATATTGCGTGCGAGTTAATAAAAAAACTCCAGAAGTATTTTGAATTCGTTTAAGTTGATTGTGTTCTTTAGATTATATTGCATTTTTGTTTTGTTCAAGCTTACACTTACAATTAATATTTTCTATTATAAATATAAATGTAATCAATTTATTTTTAATTCTTAAACTTAATTATTATTAAATATTTAATTTATTTAATGGAACATTGTTATTAGATTTAAAATCTCGGACGCCGAAAAATATTAATCTGCGTCAATTTTATCGACAGGGATTGTCGTATGTATTCGATCAAAGTTCAGCTGTCTTTGCGTTCAGGTGGATGAACAGCCGACTTCAATACTTCATACAACTCTTACATTTTTCATAGAACATCAAAAATCTTACCGCAACAATATTTTAACGAAATACGAATATTGTATTAATCATATTATGTTTCTTTAGCCTTAAAAGTTTGTTATGTAAATCAGAGTTCTTTATAAATATTCTAAATTGACTTATATAGTATATATAATAACAATTGTATATATAATATATTGTTATATCTAGTTTATAATTTATAAATCTACGATTAATGATCAATATTTGTATAATTATTATAACTTTAACATTTTAATGAAATTACTTCATTATTTACCAACTTGAAAAATATTTAGTAAATCTATGTATAAAATAATATTGTTATTTGTTAATATGTTACTAATAATTAATAAATATGTTTAACTATGTTTAAGAATAATATTTTAGTAATATAACTAAATTTGAAATGTGCAATTTTTTATTAACCACTAGCGAGTTAAGCTTTATAGAATTCGAGTTAAGTTTCATATTATTATATATATATATATGTAAAATTGAGTAGACTATAACAGGTACATAGGTACCATGTTTATACTAAAAATACATTTTTTGTTAAATAAAACCAAAATCTAAAAATTAATTTTGTTTTGAACTTTTTTTAGAGTTTCGTAATATTTTTCAAAACATCATTTGAGATTTTCAACATATTTTACTAAATTTTGAGTGTTTAAAGGAATTTGTAATAACAAAATTCTAATAATGAGAAATAAAAATATTATTGAGTATAACTATACGTTGGTCTTGGTTAGATAGATGGAAATCGTTAAACTAGGCAAGTTTTGTCTACTTTCACTTTCTAAGAAAAAGTGAACACATATTATTAGACACTTAGTTTTTGTTTCATAATATAGAATTATAGAAGGTATCAACTCTGTCATTAAAGTAAATATATGTAACCTATTGACAGTCTAAATGAAAAGTGTCCGTTTTGTAAATTTAGATATTATTATACTGATTTAATTGTTCATTGTTTATAATACTTTTTCATGTTTTAAACTAATTAACTGTATTTATTTACTAATTAAATTTATTCAAATTGTTTTATAATACTTAATTTTTTCACTATTTTGTATTTTTAGGATTTGTAGTTGGTAGGTATGGACAATAAAAATGGAAAAAATTAAAAAAATTTTAGTTAAAAGTCAAACGATAAATATATATTAAATTATTAATATATTATTATTTTGTATAAACAATTTCAAATTTGTATGTTTGTAACTTAAAATTACTTTTCTTAATAATGTTTATTTTGATTTTTGTTTATCTGAACCATAGCTCGAAGATGTCTTGCTTATTTCAGAAACGCTCACCAACTTTGATAAAACTATATGAACTGTAAATAATGTATATTAAGTACATTTAAATAGATAGTAAGTAGGTAGTAGGTAGTTGCTTGTTATTAATTAAAATTACTTTATAATGTGTTTTGTTAGAATAAACTTTAATAAAACTTACGTAAACCAAAAGGTATCGCAAATAAAGTGATATGAAGAATATTTCCGGATATAAATATTTGGAATGCATAATAAAACACCGGTATTAAGGTGATGAGACACCAAAAAACCATGTTCACAACACAACTATAACGATATGGAGGGACATATACCTCCAATGGTTTCACGCCACTTTCCTTGAACCAATCCCCAGTGTTGATGAAGCTGACCATCATTTTATCCTAATATTGTTGAAATGAATTAAGTATATTCAAATATTTAATGTTAATAATTCAAGAAAATTTTTCAAGCATAAAATATATTTAGGTAAATACTTATAACGATTATAGTATTAATTTCGTTTTATGAATAGCATTATAACGTTTAACTTTAAATTTAAATCTGTCAAGTTCTTCACGATCGATATAAGTATGAACTAAATTAATTATAAACAAACTTTTTTATAAAAATATAGTAACTAGTAGGCAAAATACTTAAAATTAAAAAGCAATGGGTAAAAAACGGGAATGTCGATTCTAGACGTTCCTTCTTCGTCCCTTCGATCTTCAGAGAAATGAGTGGTTTATTATAATTTATAATTAAGATTTAAATGAAATGATAATGCATTCAAAAATACGATTCTGAGTGAAACTCATTATAATAAAATATATTATACTGATAAGCCATTCCATAAGTTTACCATGTGTGTAAACTACCTATGAGAATACTCAAAACAATTTAGTTATCATGAAAATCTAAAATCAATTTCGTCAAAATTACGATTTCGGTGAATTTTTCTATTTTCCTTCATTTTTTGGTAGTTTTTCTTCTCAGAACGAAAACATTTTGAGAAATACGAAAAATGAGCTAAATAAGGTACCAAGTAGATGCAATTTTCAACCGAAACTACACCCTTATTGTGCTTATCTAACCATTATTTCTACCCAAAAATGTGTCTTCAAGCATAAAAAAACCGCATTCTAAAACCGATATATTCCTCGCGTCGTTCAGAAACTAAAATATATACATTTTGATTTGAAAATAGTGAAATGAAACCTAATCGTTCAGAAATATCAACCAAAATTAACCCTAATAATGATCTTATTGAATATCAATAATAAAATATCATTGTTATTGCAAAACAAAATTTTTAAAAAAATAATAAATATATATTAATTAAAAAATAGATTTACGTTTTTATTTATAAAAAATTATAAATTGTGTTGGATATTAGTATGGAGGTGTTTTAAAAGTGAATTAATGGAATGTGAGCGAAGTGAGCACTAATTTTTTAGTGGATTTTTACAGTCCGCAATATTATACATTATAGTTTAAATATTTATATTCCTGAATTTTATTATCCATGACATTTTCGAGAATTTTACATGCCTCCAATAATACCAAATATAATGGAGTATTATATTAATAATTAATTGTTTTGAACATTTCATAATAAAATAACATATATATATATATATATATAAATATTTTAATTTTGGAAAATTTTCCAAATTCACTAAAAATAAATACAAATATAATGTTAAATGAGACTAAAAATTATTCAATAATTATTTTTCTGTAGGATTCAATTCCCAAATGAAAACAAAATAGTTTTTTACAGTTAAAATACAATTACATATTAAAATATATTATATTTATTTATTTGCCATTTGCGCAATAATAATAGATATGAAAAAAACAAACAAACAATTCCATAACTAAGTATAAATAATATGTGAAAATATTTATATTTGTTTCCATAAATATCTATATTAATTGTGTGTTACATAATCAATTAATTATTGTTATGGTTTTTACAAATATTTATACCAATTACTACCAATAATAATGTTAAAAAGTTAGTTATTCCATTAAAAATTAATATTTAAATCATTCATTACAATATGTTTATATATAGGCATAAAATAAATTTTTGAAACATCTACTTGACTTTAATTTTTACTTAATGTAAAGTATATTATGATTGATTATGAAATTACTCCTCGTAGTTAATCATTTTTAGAAATAAGCAAAAACGGTTAACGTGTTTAAAAAATTAAGTTTTTAATAATAATAACAATAATAGTGTTTACCAAATAATTTAATATTGATTTATTATTATTTGCTGTGAAATTTAATACTATTATTTCACTTTTCAGATTTAAAAACATTCAACTCCAAACCATGTCCTTTTTCAGTCGCGTTCACTTCTTAGATATTTTCTTTACAAATATCCTATGGCTTCTGCTTTGTTTTTATGAGTTTAAAAGTTTATAAAAAAAAATTATCAGTCAGGATTTTTAAAATATTTTGTAAAAAGTAAAAAATGTAAAAAATATATGATTAGGCTTCGCTAAAATTTTTAAACTGATAAACCTGAAATTGCAGGAATATTTAAAATTTTTGAAAAAATTTTGGAGCTATAATGCTCTATATTTAGTCGGAAAATTAACCAATTGGTTCCAAAATTTAACCACACATGTAAACTAACAATATTAATACTCAAATTTTCAAGTTTTACGATCAAAAATTAATTAGAAATCGTGAAATAAAAATAAAATAAAATAACAGAAACCGTAAATTTGCTTATTTCCTGCCATTTCTTTGGTAATTTTTAGTAAGTAAAGTAGTTATGCAAAATAACTAGACTATACTATATATTACTATACTATACTATCTTTCTAGTCTTTCTACTTATATTATCATTATGCTTGATGTTGTACTCGTTAAATATTTAAATGCATATTTTATTCTTTGATTTATGTTATTATTTTATAAAAATTTATCAAATTAATCAATGGTCACTAGGACATTAATTCAATTAAAAAAAATTTCAGGCAAACGTAATATTATGAACAATTACTTTTTTTTCGAATATATCATACATCCATTTTTCACATTCCTTTTCGTCTTCTGGAATCTTTTCGGTGGGTATTCTCTCCATATAAATATGTGCTTCCAATTGATGACCATTAAATAAAGTTTTCAACGATGGTTTTTGTTCTCTGTAATAAAAGAATAGTTTTTTTATAATGTTGTAATCAAATCTTTATATCTTATACCTACTAAATACATACTAGTGAAAGATAGTATATGATCTAAGTCTTTACCCTGGATGATTCTTAATACGTAGAATACTATTTTTTCAGAAAGTCAATAATACTTTCTCAAATCTCAACTAAGTATTTTTGAGAGTTTTAATAGTTACATAATTTTGTGACAAAATTTTAAATTATTACTATTATAATATGTTAGTATAGCATTAATATTTTAATCCTTTATTTCTTCCTGAAGGATATAAGTATATTAATTTTTAATTTTTTAATGGTAGGTAATACAATTTTGTTTATTTTATAAATATATACAATTTATAATATTATATTAATATATGTTTTACTAAACGTATATTTTATTTTTTAGATTCTGAGCGGATCGAGGAATTTATTATTTAAACATTTTTTCGAATAGACATAATTGTACAATTATAACAGTGGGATATGCTTTCAGTAGTAAATCGTGTCTTCTTGGTACTTTATTTAGCTCATTTTTTGAATTTCCCAAAAGTTTTTCTTCAAAAGCGGAAAATCGGCAATTTTTTTTATTTTATATTTTTATATATTATAATACTTGTTATATTTACCCTTTGAACGCAAGTTGAACATTATAGACAGCTGGTAAATTGTGTCTAAAGAATGGTAATCCAATGCTGAAACCCTTGGTCCTAGGAAGTAAATGTTCTTTTAACTCCGGCAGTCCTTTGGATCGAGCGAACTTGACGCTAGCCTCTTGTTTTTCTTTTGTGAATCGCGTACCTTCTGCGTATAATAGCATCTATCAAAACGTAAACACAATATATTTTTCAATCGTTCATTTGTTATTCGTTTATCATATTAAAATTAAAAATTATTTTAATATAACAATTAATAAGTAGGTAATAAAAAGGAAAATTCTGCGGAAAAATAAAAAGTTACCGCCACTGGGTTATCGTATTCGAACAATTCTTTGAGTTTGGTTTCAATGGTATGCTTATCTTTTGCCCAGTCTCTCTGCAAGAATAGAAATTCAGCGAACCACCAACACCAACCGATTACGGGCATGTATTTGAGACTGTCTTTAGAGAATGCTTTGCAGTTCTTGTACGGAAAAAATTGATCATGTTATTATATTTTAAATTGAGATTACTTTTATAGACATATAATACATTGATATATTATATTATATAATTATTTTGTTTTCCTTACTCCAAGTATACCGATTCGATCAGTAATGGCCCAAGCAGTTAGCCAATCAATTTCGTACTTATGGTTAAGAATTAATATCGAATGTTCTTTGCCAAAGTACTCGAAATCTTTTTGGTCAACATAATAGTAATATTTCATGCCAGCCCACCAGTCGGCCAGGAATACAAATTCTATTCATTAAATATTGAAGAAAAAATTAATTGGATATTGCATATACCTTTTAGGCACCGCCAGTGGCGTATTTACATGCAAGTATTATAGAAACGTGCTTACAGCTGCATATTTTGAGGGGACGGTATTTTTTTAATGATATATTTTTCAAATTTTCTATTTAACATCTTTTTAACTTGCACCTCTAATTATAATTTATATTTTAGTAATGTTTACGGGCCCATAAGCACTAAACATATAAATACGCCTCTGGGTATACTGCATAAGTCATTGTAAAATCTCAATAAAAATTAAAAATATAGTATATACCTACTAAAATTATATTAAACATATACTCATAGGCGAATATTCAGTATAAAACTTGAAAGTGATACAGTTATTAAAATACTATAGAGAGATGACAGATTTTTAAATGTGTTTTGTACCATACTCGTCTGCAAGATGCAACTAATTAATTCTGAGTATGGGTGGAAATTATCAATGGTTAATTATTACTTTAGGCGTTTGTTTATCATATAAAGGTATATACTAGTATATTATATAATAGGTATATATAAAACATAATATAATACATTATATAATAGTAATAGTATATATATATATATATATATATAAAAAATATAAACTGGGATAATTTCATAATTGTAAAAATAATATTATTGTACATAAAAGTTTTAAATTATAGGTACTTTATATTTTATAATATTTTAGTTAAAAATTGGTTGTGGGAAGGTGATGCAAAATACCTCCTAGTATCCCCGTATATGTGCCAATATATATACTATAATAATATATAGGTACTATTTTATAAATAATATTAGTTAGTCATTTTTCATAGTAGTTATACGTTTATTATCCGATATTAAATATTAATGGGTAAACTACGAAAAATGTTTCTCATATCATATCATAGGAGGGTGTTAGAGGGGTGGGGGGTGCTTAACACCACCAAGTTATAAATAAGAACTAGTATTGGTGATGATCGAGAGTTAACGGAGGTTTAGCCCCCTAAATTATTAATTCGTCATTGGAGACTCTTTTAAAAATATATAATTGTATATATGTATATATATATATATATAGTGTTAGTATATAGTGTGAGTACCTACTACCTAGGTATGTAAAAAAAATTGTAGTTATAATATACGTTTAATATACAATTATAATTCTAGCATCCACTAAATTCACACCTAATGCATACCAGACACTAACACCCCGGAGAGGATGGAAAACATTATTAAAGGTCTGTTCCCTACATATCAACAGAAAGACGAAAGACGAATGAGGCAACAACATGGATAATTTTATAACGGAGGTGATGAAAGAAAAAGAAGAAAAATAAAAATCTAAAAATTAGTTACGTTCAATATGTGTAATAGGCCAATTTTTTTATATGTAATTTTTTTTTCTTTCTGAATGATGATATTGTTGTGTTTTTAATTGATGTATTCTTTTTATAATAAATTATAGTGGCTGGAGGTGAAATGACTATAGTGTCAGTGCCACCCCCAGTTCTAGGAACCAAAATATAAAATAAAGTCAGGCACTTGATTCCTGACATTCTTCTTTTGCCTCTTTGTCATCGCCACCACGGATTGGTTTTAGTGGTGGATTATTATTGTGTTATATAAAAATTAAGATTTGAATGTAATGATATTGCATACGAAAAAACAATTATGTACGAAACTTAGTCAGTTATACAATATAGGTACTGATGATAATATTTATTTTTATAAATTTTCTTTATTTATCAAATCATGTGTAACAGAAAAATTAGTGATCATAAAATAATGAAATTAAAGTTTGTCAAAATTACTGTTATTCCGGAAATTTTGTAGTTTTACAACCATTTGTCAGTAGCTTTTCTTATCCCAAGGAAAAATTTTTGAGGTAATTCCAAAAATGAGCTAATTAAAGTACCAACTAGATGCAATTCTCGATCAAAACTTAACCAAACCGTATTATCACAATATAATTGGACCATTATTTCTACTCAAAAAGTGTTTACACACGAAAATAAACAAACACCATTGTAAAAACATTATATTCAGTGTAATTACTACAATTATCATTAAAAATAAGATAAACAAATGCATATTTAATCTATATTTAATCATTAAATTGTATTGTTGTTATTCAATTTAAATAATTATTAATTTATAATTTTATTTTACGTATATTTAATTTAAAATATAATTAGTGAATTTAATATTATAATGAATTAATTATTATTTTAAACTTTATCTACATTTAACTAAGCGATGAAACGATATTAAAAATACATTTTTTCTTGATTTAAAATATAAAAATATTGGGTAATACTATAATATTGTTTAACCTCCTATTGGACGATTTACAAATGAAGATGTACACTTACATCTTATAAATTATAATAGTTATTCGCAAGATCAACGTTCACTATGTATGGACGTATATAGTAAGTACGAAGTATAGACTATAGGTATAGGTATATGTATTAAATTTATTTACATACCCGAGTAAATCACGTACGAAAACAAATAGTTGATTTTTCTGAATAGCTCTTTGTTTATCGGCCATAAGGTAACGAAAAACAATAATTGTAATAAGTTGACAGTGAGTCCGGATACGAAAAACACCGTCGTGTACAATATCTGGAATACTGGAGACGACTTTATGGCGAACATAACTAAGTTTGTTTGATTTTCTCAATGATTTCAATGGTTCAAACGAAAATCGATTGATAGATAAGTAAGTTAAAGTATATATGTATATACCTAATGATGAATTAAAAGAGTCAAATTGATGATATTGTCATCGTTTAATTATTTAAAGTAATAGAAAACATCTAAACGTGTACCTCGCGGATCGAATGCTACGGAAAAACTTAAAAGAATAAAATATACTGTCGGCTATAACACACACAATTATTATTACACTAAGGGATTTATCAATTTCGTAGTCATTTTACTTTTAAAATAATCAAAGTTTACAATGTCACTCAAGGTCATTTGTTTAATTTCCGATGATGAGTAATCTAAAATATTATATTATTATTATTATGAACTTCGTACTCAATAAATATAAATTAATAATTATATACAGAGTGTCCGCATCAAAATAACTTTTGACCAATTCATATTTTTTAAATCAATTCATATAATTGACAATTATATCTATCTATACTATAATATTATTATATAATCATAGAATGGTTACGTTTATTATTTATTTTTAAGCCTTTTTTTTATATTTTGAATAATCTAATATTCTAGACGTATTTAATATAAGATTTGATTAGTTTAAAATGTATAAAATTATCATATTATTTAATTTTCATTATAATAAGTAGGTAGGTATAGTATCCATACAGTCCATATAAATTTATTTATGCTAAAAATTATATTTTAATAATATGAAATATCTAAAAAATTATTAGCCTGGACCAACACTCTGTATAATGTATATATTATTATAGTGTATGTGTATTATTTAGATATAATAGATACTATCTACTATTTTTCACATGTTTTTATATCAGATTATATATATTATGTTTATGATTATGGCTGAATTTTGTATTAAATATCCATTGATTCCATTAAGATTATACTTACCTAATATAAATTGTTATATTAATTAAAAAAAAAATATATACACTTTTAAATATTATAACACGCCTGTAATTTTGTTTGGCTCCTTATTGTAGTCGGTTAGATAACATTATATGTCTAGTCGTCTTGAATTTGTATCGTACCGATGAAAATTTACTTGAAATAAATAATATTATATACACCACACGAAAAGAACACAACACACAAGTATATTGTATAATGTGAAATCAATATGATCAATATAATGTAGTATCGAAGTACTCACTTCAGTATCTTGTAAAAATAATTAAAAATAATATTTTAATTACCATAATAATATAGACACATATTATACTATGAATATTGTGATTTAAATGAGTATTTTTATTTTATATGATTTATTTTATTATGATTCAAATACCAAATACATACCTACTACCATTGGTAATAGAATATTATATTATAAAATCAATGCTCTTACCTACCTATTGAAATGCTTTATTAGTTAAATTAAAACACAAAAAATATTTTAATAAATATTAAATTAATAAAAATAACTATTTTTTTTTTCTATATACATACCTATATGTTATATTTATTCCAATATTTCCGAAATCCAAATTTAAGTAATTAAGTAGTTATGACTTTACGAGATAAAGTCCGGATTAAGATAATTTGAGGCCCTGGGGACAACATTTCCCATTGCTCCAATATAAACAATTTTTATTACATACATAAGTATACTTTAATTTTAATGAACTGCAAAATTAAAAATTTTTTTTTTCTTTACACTTGGCAAACTCAATAAATCATTGCAATACTCATAACTTATAATAAATTTATATTTAATCTTACTTTAATTATGCTATAAAATAACGTTTAGAAATCCGAGGCCCCTAAAAATCTCAAGTCTTCTAAGGCCCCTTGGCATAGCCGCCCTGCCCCCTTTAATCTGGCCCTGCTTATTGCTAAAGCCTTATAAGAATTTTTAGTATAATAATTTATATACCTATTTTTGTAGGTAATTAAATATTAGAAATTATAATTGCATTGTATTCGTTAGGTATGTTTAACTACTTTTTGTAATTACACGCAAATAATAATAAATAATAAATAGGTGATATCATTGATTGAATAATACATATATTCTGTAGTTAATGGATATATATATTATACATAGACATAGGTATTTTAACTTGCGATTACAATATTTTTCAAACAATTTTTATTAGCGATTGTAATATTTTTTTAAACGACGTTATTTTATATGAATGCGCTATTATTGTACATTTGTACTTGTATACAGTATGATTCATTCAACATGACGCCCAATTTTTAGATTTTATTTATAAAACGCTAAAATGTTATAAATTTAAATCGTTCTTGTAATAAACAGCCGTTCGTAAACAACTTAATAATTTACTTTTAACTTAATAATATATCCAGCCTCATCTAGCATAGACGCAAGTTTTATTTTTGAGATACTAAAATTTTATTTTCAATAGAATTATGGAATTATATCCTACTTTCCACACCATATGTACGTCCTATTTTTTGGGGTGCTACCACAGATTATGTGAAACAGAGGTGCTACAGAGGATTTAAGGGGATACTCAGCCTCCTAAAGCCCTCCAAATGGCGCCTATCATACCTAGCCAGGTGGAAAGTGGCTATAGACAAGCTTAGAATATTATACTATAGAGGTTTAATGGTTAGACCAAGACCATTGTATATGGTATAAGGTTTCAAGTTTATAAAACGAAATCCACGGTCATAAATAACTGTGAAATACCATGAAGTTATGGTATAAGGTTAGGTATCTTATTTATTTTATAATAATATAATATTCTGTCATCTGTGATAGCCAATAGATATGTACAATAAATATTTAATATAATATTATGATCATCATTATTATAATTGATTAATGTACAAGATAATAAAAAATATAAATTGTTTATGGAGAGATACTTCACGATCCCTTCTCTAATTTTCTTGTTCTGATAACGAGCTACGCGTTTAATGATAACGAGAGAAAACTCGTCATACGTTCCGAATTTCCGAGTTCCGACGTTCGTGCCCGTGTTCACAGTGTTCACACTATCTCTTCCTACCATCTATGGTCTCCGCATACGATTCTGCTCTCTGCTAAATTGCTGTTGTTTTTATAGTTGTAGTTCGCTGTAGTACAGTCTTCCATTAATATTTAATTATTATTCAATTATAATTTTTAACCTCGTCATCGTTTACGTCCAGATTTTACAGGCGTGTGTGATTTTATAAACATTTGTTTTCCTTTATTCTTTATTACAACGGTTAATTTTGACAAATTTGAGTGTTGACCATATCATAAAATAAAAGAAGCAACATCTGTGATAAAATGGTTGTGAAAGTCTACGTATCTGGCATATCGGGTAATAAGGAGGTAAGTTGTACAGTGATGGTTTCGATTGTCATTAATTAGTTATTATCACATATTACTATCATGGTGTGTATTCACCGACTTGCTTAGGTCAAGAAACGCCAACAGAGGGTCACTATGATATTGGACAGCAAGAGTATATCTTATGATCTGGTAGACATCACCGAGCCGGGTAAAGAGGATGAAAGAACGTACATGCAGACCAACAGCAAGTCTAAAGATGGGTCGAAAAACGCTTTGCCGCCCCAGATATTCAATGATGATGTTTACTGTGGGGTTAGTATAATATGTCTATTGGAATGTTGTCGATAGTGCCAAAACCATAGGGTCTAATCAGTTATTCATTAAACCCATTAAAATGTCATTAAAAAATTTGACATTAGTATGATACTTCAATGATTATCCTAATGACATACATATATCATTGGTTTAAATTTAAATTTAAGCAATTATTCAGTACGTAATATCAAAATAGTTGGTTTCATTTAACCTATCTTATAATAAATAATTGGTGTTGTAAAAGGAACAAGAAAGTACTTTTAGCATATTTAGAAATGTCTAGTTTTGTTAAAAATGTTTCACTTTATTTCAATGATTTATATTTTGTCACATTCTAAATTTATAGAAGTAAATTAATATTCATTAAATTTACAACATTTATTTTAATAATAATGTTTAATTTAAAATATAATTTTAATATAATTATGGTTGGTATTTCAGGATTTATCCACCTATAATGAGGTTTTTTTAGAATAATAAGATTATAGTTGAAACTCAGTATTTTTTAATTTTATTAACGTTTTATTTTTAAGATAAACTTGATAATTATTTTCTTGATTTATACTAAAGAATTAATTTGAATTTGAATAATAATTTTTATTGGTGAGACAAGTAAAATGTACATTGTTTATTACTTTGTTGTGTTTGTTACTTTGTACTTTAAGTATAATAAGTAGATTTTAAATAAATTAATGTATACATACTAGTATACTACCTATGTTTCCTGTGAATCATTTTGTGACTATTTGTTTATACTTTTTATTGAAAAATAAGTATGTACTCACATTTATAATGTAATATTTTAAAACTGAACTTACATTTTATAAAATAGTTATTTATTATCATAATATGTGCAGGATTATGATGATTTTGACACAGCAAATGAATTAGATGAACTAGACAAATTTTTTGATATTTCTACTAAAAGTCCTCCTAAAGAATTGAATGGTTCAAATACTGAGGTAAATGATTACAATATTTTAAAATTAATAATGAATATTAACTGACAGTTTAATATTTATATTTACGTTTTCAGGGGGAAAGTAAAGTTGAAAGCACAAATGGAGAGAATGCTACTAATGATGGGTAAATATTTTAAATTATAAATATATTCTTCACATACTTAAAGTAATATTCATAATGCATATCTAGTGATATGTATTTTATAAATGTAATTATATGTCTTATATTGAAAAATAAATAAATAAAGATATTTAATGAATATTCCCAAATTACATTAAAAATAAAATAAATACTTTAAAGTACGAAAAAAAATATATATATATAATGAGTATATAAATTTAATTAATTCAAGTTTAAATTGATACGATTGATACAAATATTCCTGTAGAGTCATAAAAGAAAATGTTGATGAAAAACAAGAAATTTTGACTTCTGATGACGGAGATAGTGATAATGAATCGCTTGACACACAGGTGACAAGCAACTATTTTACAAATAAACATAATATAAAATTCATTTTGTTAACTAACTTATTCTTAATATTATTGTGTGTGTGTGTGGTTTGGTTTTAAAACTGTAATTTATTTATTATAATGATTCACAATGATTAACATAAATGTATGGCACATATATTTAAATAATGTCATACTGCATAATATGTAATAACAGTTTTGCACTTATATTAACATAAATTTTATTTAGAAAAATAAATATATAGTTTGTAATACTGTTATTATTTAATACTAATAATAGCCTTGCAACCATGTATAATTAATAAATAAATTGTTTTTTAATGTTAATTATTAAAACAAATTAAAAATGTATAATAACATTATGAACATTTTAAATAATATAATATATATTCATAAAATTGTCAAACGAGTAATAAATATTTATAAGTAATAAAGTAAATAATAAGTAGTAATAAATAAATATTTTATCAATTTGTAAACACATTGGTCTAAAATAACTTATTACTTAAGTTGGATTATAGACTAAAAATACAATTTATCTGTAAATAAGTTTTTATTATAAATTAATACATAAATTATGTTTTAATAATGAAAATAATATTTTACTAATAATTATTATTTTAACAAATAAAGCTAAAAAATATTAATTTTTTTAATGTTAACAAACAGTACACTATTGTTGTTGAAGTTACTGATTTGCATTTGGTATAATTTAATTATATTTTTAGTGAAATCCTAAGAATAGTAAAATAGAATTTCAAAATAGTTTTGGAATTATAATTACATAATATAATTCTATTTAATTAACATATCTACATTAAGTCTTTTGTGAAAGTTTGAAAAACATTTGATATATGTTGTTTTCAAATTACTATAATGTAGTAAATAATTATTATTTTGAATTTATTTTAGAACAAATTGAATAACGCAACAAAAAATCCGAATTCCGTCCCACTTCCAGATGACACAAATGTATTATTGGATATCCCAAAAACTAAACAAGAATTGCTATCAGAAACCGAAGAGGAAATTGAAGAGTGAGATTTTTTAACCTTCCAAAAATTACTAAAACAGAAAAATGTACAAAATTACCTCTAGAATTTTTTGGTGTTTTGCCTTTACTTTAACAAGTTTTTATTTTTATTTAATTAAGTTATTTATTTTTCTGTAACAAAAGTTTCTATGTTTTTCTAGTTTCAAATCCCAAGTATTAGATTGAATATTATTTTTAAATTATTCTATACAAATGTAATTTTTTAACTGATTTAAATGCTTATAATTTTAATTTGTATTTTTTTTTGTCCATGACTGGAATTATTAAGATGTAATCATTGGTTAACTATATTTTTAAGAATATTAGAACAACATTAAATTTCATTCAATAGCAAGCAATTAATAAATGGTTATGCTTTTTTTACCTAAATGTATTTTATTATAATTATTATATATTATATTATTATATTTATTTATACAAATATATTTTAAGATATGTTTCATTTTTTTTCTGTCATCAAAAGTTTTATTCAATGTTATAAGAAGTAATCCAAAATGTGTTAATCGGAAATATTAGCAATTTATTGTCAGCTCATATTTATTATTCTAATTTTGCTTAAATGCTTAATCTAGAAACTTAGTTGATTATTAATTTGTATACCATTGTACATAATAGCCAAATATATTTATTTATTGAGGCGAGTGCTAAGATAATTATCATTCGACTGTTTTTAATTATATTATATGATATAAGGAGTTATATTATTATAGAAATAAATTATTTTATTATTATTTAACATATTGTACATAATTATTTTTAAAGTTGACAATATAAACAAATTGTCACATTGTAAGTATATCACTTTAATGCACATACAAATGAGTTAATGCTTATTGACCTCAGTTATTTTTAATGTTTCACATTTACTAATATTGTTTACACATAATTTAAATAATAATATAATTTCAAAGTTATATAAAAATATTGTATTTACTGATTATAGAGTTGATGAAATCATGAAAACATAACTGTTATACATAATATAATATATTGTTCCAGAAGCAGTTTCCATAAAACTTCAAGAGTGGCCTACTTTTTTTTTTTAAATAAAATAAATAATTTTCTTCATTGGTCCTCAACATTGTCTATTTAGTGTTAAAAACTAAAACTGGATTAATTACATGTTATGTGAAATATATCTAAAATAAAACATCAATTTGTAACATACAAATCACAAATTCTGAAACATTTATGTTTTAATATATAGTTTCACAAAATAATTTTTTTTAATAAAATAATGAACAATTAATTACATTTATTTCATATAATTAAGATTTTCTAAACACAGAAAAATATGAATATTTAGATTCTAGTGCGAAAGAACATTTAAATTAAGAAAATGTAATTTAAAATTTTGATATTTGTAGAACGATGTGTAACAATAATTATTTAAATGTTATACAAATTTGAGATACACTTAATATTTTAGCAACTTTAAACTTAAACTTATAACTAATATTAATGTTTGAATTAAATAAAAATATTTTTAAAACATTAATTTGATATACTTAAAACAGCGTATCTGTACTGAATAGAATTTGGATTTCGGACAAGTACGTATGGCATATTTGATTTGGATACTGACCAGAGATTAAATAACTCCAAAAGTGCTAGACTAGGCATATAACCAATGCCAATAAATTTTGATTTTGTAAAACTGTAATGACTATTATGTGAGAAACCTAAAATTGTACGTTCACAACTGTGTTTTAATGGTAACTGTTCTTCGGGAATCCATAACTTTTTCATTTGATTTAGATATTCTTTGACTATTTGTGATGTAGGGGAAATCTTACGTTTATATCGTTTGCAGAGAATGGATCTGTTTTTTTTTTCCAACATGCGCTTTCGTTTCAAAGACCTCAGGAGTTTTTTATGTTCTAAACGGTAAATCTTACGTTTAGAAGCATTAGAATCTTTACGTAATTTATCTTTAGGACCTAAGTAAGATCTTTTTCCGATGACACTCAGATCATTGGAAGTTGGTAAACATACATGTGAATTAGGTTTCAAAACACCTTTCTGTATAATATCAAGTCTTATAGGAATTAAACAATTTTGGAAGTCTACAATATCAGTTTTTATTAAATTTTCTATTATGTTTATATCTAGTTTTTCCTTCAATTTTAAGGTTAGATTTTGTAATTGATTTAATATTTTGATATTTCGCAATACAAATTTACTATTAGAATCAAACATCCATTCATTGCAAAGACTATCCCAAGGACAATGAAACGGAGTCTGAAATCCCAATTTAATATAATTGATTCGTTTTTGTGGGGGTAACCTGAAGTGCTTTTGCATAGATACTTCTTTCTCTATTGTTGCTCTTATTTTTCCAGCATAATTATCAGGTTCATCTAGTCGCGGTAAACATTGTTCCAAAATCATAGTTGTAGTTTCTCGAAGTCCACCAGGTTGGCAACCGTTCATGATCAGGCCTAACCAAAATGGCATTGCCCATCCAGTTGGTATCACAATATCCCAACCACTACCGTAGCCTAAATTAACATGAATGTTTTTAATTAAACAATTTTACAATCCAACAGTTAACTATATAAAATTACCGGGACGAGAAATAGTATGACATTGTCCTGGTCGTTGAATTAGAAGTATTGGGATAGTTGACATTGAGTGTTTGTCCAATGCAATTTGGTCATTTCCAGTAATGACACATTGACCACGTAACATATTTATTGAACAATTAGGCATTTTATTTTTAGCTGACCATTCTCGAACTTTTGAATCCCAGATTTGAGAAAAACTAGCTTCTTTGGGAAGCTTTAAAGAATAGTCATCGGACAGAAGAAACTCTAAAAACAAAAATGTATACAAATTTAATTATGAATTAAATAAACACATTTATAAACTTTTAAAACCTTTTAAAGTCGATAAAGCCTTTGTTCTTTTTTTTGGAAACATTAGTCTTGGATCTACTGTATTAAAACCAATGACGCAATTTGATGGATATGATTCTGGTCTATTTGCACCACTCAAAGATTTCCAAAGGTTATTTTGAATATCAATAGAGCTTTTAAAGTTATTTAAATGGTAGGACCACCAGTTTTCTTCAGTACATTTCTTTGAATTAACATAAATGGAAGGATAAAGTACACGACTTAAAACAATATTCGATAATGGTCCTGTCAGCCGTAGCCTATTCAAAGTACCTTTTAATAATGTCATTTTAATTGGACCATTGACAAAAAGAGGAGTCTGTATAAAAGTCGTATTATTTTTTTGGGTTTCTACAGAAATTTCTATAAGCTTTGGTTTTTTTAAAACTGGAGGTTCCTCCAACATTGAAAATTCTGAGTCGACTTGTTTTAAACTGAATGTAACCTGTAACTCTTCGGCTAATTGTTTATAAGCTAATGGCTCTGCCCAAATCCACAGTGCTCTTGTTTCTTCATCAATACATGTATCCCAAATAAACAATACTGTACCAATAGCTCCATATGGAAAAGAATTTTGTTTATACATGCAAATTGAACCTTGTCTAGTTCCTTGTTCATAACATTTAGCTTTAAATGTAAGTCCACAACTTTGATTTACATGTTGCATTAACCCTTCTATTAGTAAATTGTAGGGTCCTTTCAATTCAATACAACCCATGTAAGATATATCCTACAAACAATCAAAATAAATAATTACGACTGATACAACAAAATAATTTCACAGTTTTTACCTGAGCTAAACAATGGTTTCCTATGGCTCTGTAACATGCTCGATAGGTTTTATCATGTGAACTCTTTGGCAGTTTATATCCGTCCTTAAGTGTCATGTGAAATCGTTTTGCAAACCACACATGAGTTTCAAGCCACTGTCCATTTTTTTGACGTCGTATGTAATCCAATCGACGGCTCTTGGGCTTGCGCCTGTAATGTTTTCTGCTCCTCACATGTTTATTGATCTGTTTTTCAATCTAAATTAAAATTAAGCAAATTGTATAATAAAAAATGAATAATTTAAAATATTAATAATTATATAATTACAGATTTCTTATGAGATGCTCGTAGGTCTTTTGGCATTCGTTTCACAGTAGTGCTCATAACTCGACGGCGCATCTTTTTGGGGAGACGTTGAAATATCATTTTATGACATTTTTTCGGAGTTTCTAAATCATATTTGAACATTTTAAACAAAATCAATAATATTAAAAAACCTATAGCATTCATGACAGTGTTTTTCCAAATAACTACTTGGGGCATATTTTAATTATTTTATTATTCTTATTTATCATTCACTACTAGATGAGATCAGCCACCCTATCTTACACCTCCATAAATCTCGATCTTCTACCTCTCACTCATTTACACCAATTATCTATTCATCTATTCATCTCTTCTTAGGCTTTTATCTCTTACTCTTCTACATTTATGTCCATAACAACTTTCACTGACTTTGAATTATCTCTCCTCATAACATGCTTAAACCATCTCATCCTATTTTTTTTCATTTTGCCCACAATTCTACACTTCCTCTTATGTATTTATTTCGTATTCTACCTCTCTACCATTATTTTGCACTATTGATCCTTAGTACTTGAACCTATTTTTCTCATACACTACCTCATCACTCATCTTCATTATATTCACTATTTTATAATATAATAATATAAAAATTAAAAACTTACGTATCTCTTGAAGCAATGACTGTATTTCTTGATTTCGAGCAGAAATAAACGAATCCACATCAATTTGATTTCCTGGTTTAACATGATCGGTGGCGTTTCCTAATATTTCATGAAAATGTTCCATTACAATAATATAATATTGTTAATATAAATAACTCAAATTATGAAAATCAATTAAAATTCATCAACAAATAAATTAACTAAATCATGAATTTGATTCGATTTCCAAAAATTGTTTAACAGTGTTGTACATGAGTTACATTATTCACAGATTATATAAAAATCAAAATTATTACAAATTTACAATGTAATGTGAACAAATTACAATTTCTAATTTTTAATTTATTTTTTATTTTATTAATTAATATTTATTATTTGTTATGATTTAATCAATGCACCATGCGCACATGTTTATTGATAACTGATATGTATGAAACATAACCATAGAACATTAATTGTTTTATGACATAACCACAGATTATATGATAACCGAATGGGTAACTAACGAAAACTAGGGCACTCTATATATATTTAGTAATTCTATATAGTCTTCCATGAATAGATAATAAAGAAATTTATCTAGTTCCATGCCGTGGCATCGTATTATTATCGGTATAACTTTATCAACCAGTTACCAGATTTGGTATTAAACTATTAACTACTATCAAAAAGTATCAAACTACAACAGTACAACATTGCCACTTCTAATTTTTTTGTGACTATAGGTTTATACTGCATATCATAATATTGTTGTTAAATTAGTCGAGTTTCCACAAGAAATTTCGGCCACATTTATCGTTAAACATTCCCGGTTTCGAAGAAGAAACGAATACTTAAAGTAAGTATTTATTGATTTTCAAAAGTAAAATCAATTTTTATAATTAACTAAAAATAATAACTATTATTTAAAGGCCTCCTAGAAATATTTACCATCGAGAACGATTTTATTAAGACGTTTGTTATTATTGAACGTTTTGTATAGTATGTAATAAATATACTGATTAATTTTGAACTAGTTTATGAAAATTTATTTAAAATATATATGTTATTCTCCCATGTTAAAATAACTTTTTCTTATTTCATACAAAATATAATGGATAAGTCACATTTTATAATATTATTATTTAAATTATTTACTTTTAAAATATTAAAATAATTAAATGTTTGATTAAATAATATAAATAATTTTACTAATTAATGATAAAATATATGATGTTAAGTTATTAAATATAAATCATATAGTTTATAGGTTCCTGTTTACTATCATAATATTATCGATTTAAAATGGGTAATGTATTTTTTTTAGACATTAATTTTAGTAATTTTAATTTTCAGAATGATTACTGATGTGCAACTGGCAGTATTTGCCAATGTTTTAGGTGTTGGCTTGTTTCTTCTAGTTGTTCTTTACCATTATGTCACAGCAAATTTTCCATCAAAATAATGGTTTCATCGTAAGTTATAAATAAATTCTTATAAAAGAGAATTATTTGTGTTCGTGCTATTTCCTTATTTTATAATATTAAGTTATACATTAAGTTCTTAAGTAAAAATTTACTTTTTTAATAAAATACATTTTAATACACAATTTAATTGAACATATGTCTATTTTTATTGGGATCTTACATCTTACATAGATTATTATAATATTAATTATCCCAATAAGAAAATTGTATAATTTAATTCAGATAAAATATATTTAATTTTATGTTATGTAAAAAAATTAATTATTGGATCATTAGGATTTTCAAATTGATCATTATAATAAATTAATCATAAAAAGTTTTATATTTGTATGTATTATTTAATATCACATGAAAACATACAACAATATAGTGATTACGATACAATTAATGCTGAATATTTAAATACTTAATAAAATGTACAACACAATTTAAATATTATTATTTTTTGTTCACAGAATATTAATAAATTATGAATTACATTCCGGTGAGCTGCAATATCTTGTATCAATGAATTGGATGACATGCCTCTATTTTGTTAAAATGAAATACCTTTCAAAATACCAATTACTCAATATTGAATTATGAATACTTCTATCAACGTCCGACTAAATGTTTGCAGAAATTAAATTAAATGTAAAATAAAAATATGTGTTCACGTTACAGAATTGTCTCCATTTATGTTAAAACTAAATGACTCTGTACTTATAATAATTATATGTTTATAAAGCTATCAATTTTCACTAATGTATACTTCATAGTAAATAAAATTATTATTTTGAGCTTTAAATACAAAAAAAGTCAAAAGTATGTATTATTATTATATTTTATTGTCATTTTCGTATAATGTTCCATAGTTAAGTGTTAAATAAATAAAAAAATATAATTTATTGTTAAATTACTGTCAAAAGTATTGAATAAATTAAATTAAAATATGGTATTACATATTATCCATGTATTATAAATAATAAATTATTATTATCTAAAATGTTTATTGACATTAAGATAAAATTAGGCATTATAAACAAAGTTTAAATAATTAGGTTTAAATAGGTTTAATTTTCAAATAATTAGAATAAAAACATTATTTAGAATTTAAGTAAACCAACAAATATGTCTTATCTAACATAAGTATTTTTTCCCTAAAAATTTGGTTTTTAAAATATGAGATAAAAAGTTATTGTGAAAGCGTTATTACAAATAGTCATTATCTTTATAAGTCATTTTAAATATGCATAGTTTTGCTAACAGAAGAAATATAATCAAGTTAAAGTTCCTATATAAAGTGTTAAATGGTATAGTTAATTCTAGAGAATTATTAAATTATCTTAATTTCTATGTCCCTCAATGTCAAACAAGATCAATTATTACTTTTTACGCATAATTACATAGAACTAATTATTTAATAAATGCTCCTATCAATAGAATTATGAGATTAGCTAATAATACACAGGTCGATTTCTTTAATTTTAACTCTATTGAGTTTTTTCAAAATTATATTAATAGTTATTATATGTGAATTATTTTATCAATATTTTAAACCTTATTTATGTTAATTTCTTTTAGTATTAATCTTAATTAATTATTCGTATTTTGTATATTTATTATCTATTATTCTCAATCTGTTCATTTTTTTTTTATTTTATCTGTTAAATTATTTTGTTATAATGTTTGATTTAAAACTGTTACTGGGCATTGCCCGTTTGAATTAATAATAAATAAATAAATAAGTAGAAAAAAAATGTTAGGTTGGACTTAAGCTCTGTCTATAAAAGTAATTTTTAGTTATACAAATTTACAAGCTGAATATATTTTAATTTTAACTTAAGTATACCAATATACATATTTTATTTATGTTTTTAAAATATAAGAAATTAAATTATTGAATGATTATCCATTAGCGACTCCATAAGCAAGTGAATAAGTGATAGTGATTAGAAGACTACAGCAGCTTAAGCTTAATTACTTGGAAACTATGTAAAATAAACATCTTACAGCCCCCAACACATTTTGTTCTTCTGCCCATTTGTACTTGCACACTAAAGCTGCGGCCCACTGAGAGTGATTTGCGATTTTGCAATAGGGTGTAGCGATTTTAACAACAGTTTGAATTTATATGTAGTGACCTGATTGAGCGTATATTACGTGTAGTGTGTAGTGCTACACACGCGGTAATCACTGAAAGAACAAAACGGTTTGATATTCGTCGATTAATTGTTGTCAAAAGGTATTCCAAAATGGTTGTGTCCGAACAAATAGCTGCTGCTGTTTTCGTACAGGAAGCTACTTGAAATCCTAGACACCAGGACCACAAAAATAGGACAAAGATCCAAAAATGTTGGTCCAACGTTGAAAAGGATCTCAACATGAATGATATCATATTCTTCTTCTTAACAGCTTAGTGGACCATGTAGATCCATCGCTACCACCACTAATTTCTTCCATTGGTCCCTATCATTCGCATCCTCCATTTTAATGTTTTCATGGATCATTCTTAAATATTTTTCTATTACGTCCTTCCATCTTCTTCAAGGTCTTCATACAGGTCTTTTCCCCACAATTTTTCTTTCTATAACTCGTTTTATAGTCTTTCCCTCTGCCCTCCAAACATGTCCAGCCTACTCCATTCTCTTGCCTCTGTTATATAACAGGATATTAGGTCTTCCATACAAGTTTTGTAAGTCATTATTGTATTTCCTTTCGTACGTTCTCGTTTCCATATTATAAACAGGGCCAAATATTTTTTTGAGTACTTTTCTTTTGTTGTAATTAATTTGGAGTAGTCATCATTGTAGTCTCACACCCATATATCAAAACTGGTCTTAATTAGCTTGTGTTTAAAGTTACATTCGATTCTCTCGATAACAATTTCGACTTAAATAGTTTTAGTAAACTGTAATAACATCTGTTAACGAGTAGTTCTTTTATTTCTTCATGTACGTTATTTTTGTTGTTTATATTTATCTCTAAATATTTAAACACTTCTACTTTTTCAAAAACATAAGAATGTACTTGTAAACTTAAGTCATTACCATCGTTTCGTGAGATACACATATATTTTATTTTAACCTGGTTAACCCATGATTATTCCTGCTTCCAAGACTTTTATTGTGGTTCGCTCCACTTCGAATTCCCCAGAACGACCACATAATCCGAATAGGCAAGGATGGTTTCAATTTCACCTACTTTCATTTTTCGAATTTCGTTAACTGTTCTCATTACCCATTCAAGAGCAATGTTGAACAGTGAATGATATCTATATATCTATATCTATAATGATATATATTTTAGTATTTTATATTGGTGTTTTATTTGGTTGTACGATACTTGGGCACAGAAAATTGGGTACGAGACAATTGGGCACCGTATATTTATTTATTAAATCAAATTATAATAATACTATTATGCAGTATATTCTTAAACTCGATAATATAGGTAGTATTATAAAATTTAATAAGCATAGTTTTGTCTTACAAAAAATAAAAATAAGAAAAAATCATAAAATTTTACTTAAACATTTAAACATTATTAATAGGTACTTTATTATAATAGATTTTGTGCAATGCCATTAAAAAAATCGTTTATATTGCGGTTTTCAAAATCATTACAGATTGCTTTGATTCTAAAAGCTTCTATTCCGGCCAAAAATTGATGCATTTTTAAACGATTAAGTTTTTCTTTTTTTTTTAGTGCGTTGATAAACTTTCATATCGAAGAATGGAGTGCATTTAATGTTGAATTAAATGAATTATGCCATCCTTATATTGAATTATTGGTTTTGGGAATATCATATTGAATGAGATTGTAACAGTTCCATAGCTGCATTGGAAATCTGGGACTTCGACGTTTTTTATTACAACATAATTTCCCGATCCACGTACTTTGAAAATAATCCAAAAAATCTGACAATAAGGTTTCATTTTCATTATAAAACTCAGTTTCCAAAATAGCTTCATATGTATTAATTACCAAATGCAGAGGAACAAAAGATAATGCGTTTAACTTTTTAATGTTTAATGCGAAATTAGATTATTCACGATATTTAATAGCTAACCAACTATTTTGGATATGCTTCCATAAAACTTGTGAATAATGAAAAAAACATCCACGTAATGACGTATTTGGAAATACCTTGCAATAATGCATTTATGTTTGAAAGCTCGAAATCAAGCATAAAAGTTGTATATATATTGCAATAAAATCTAGTATACGTTTTACATTTATTTTAAAAAGTATTGATATTCGCCCCCAATTGTCTTGCACTCAATTGTCATTGCGCCTAATAGTCCCGCACCCAATTTTCCGTGACTAATTGTCGGCATACCGTAGAATGTTATTGTATTTTGTTCATTATTAATACAGATTTGAATGCAATGATATTGCATTTGAAAAAAACGATTTCAGCGAAACTAAGTTGGATATACAATGTAGGAACTGATAATTTTTGTTTGTATATTTATTCTTTATTTATCAAATAAAGTGCAACAGAAAAAATAGTTATCATAAAAAATAAAATTTAACTCCGTCAAAAATGTAGATTCAGCGAATTTTGCCATTTTCGGTAGTTCCTTATGCCAAAGAAATAGTTTTGAGAAATTCGAAAAATTACCCAAATAAATTAGTATTCAAAATTCTCTACCAAAGCATATACCCCAGGCCTACTTGTGGTAATCGGACCATTATTTTTAGTTTTCTACATAAAAATGTGTTTTTATACATAAAAAAGAAAAAAGCACATATCATTATAAAACTAAAATATTTGCTTCGCTCAAAGTCTAAATGGAAATCAACAAGTTTTTGCTATTTGGTTATATGAAAAAAAGTAGACTTATTTTGGTATTGTTGGTCAGATCAGGCCGTCAGGGTTTTTAAAAGCATAATAAATAATAATATAGTATTATATAACATTTCGGTAGGGCGTATAGTAAATTTTA
This sequence comes from Eriosoma lanigerum, assembly GCA_013282895.1. Taxonomy (NCBI): domain Eukaryota; kingdom Metazoa; phylum Arthropoda; class Insecta; order Hemiptera; family Aphididae; genus Eriosoma; species Eriosoma lanigerum. Next base: position 396,054 of record CM023360.1, on the reverse strand, counting down.
GGACAATAAAATAAAAATATAACCAATATGGAAAACCGTTTCCAAAATGTTTTTTTCACTACGATCAAAACTCAATTAGCTATCACGAAATAAAAAAAATTTAAAAACAACAGAAACCGTAACTTTGCCGATTTTCTGCCATTTTTTGGTAGTTTTTCTTCTCTTAGAGAAAAAGTTTTGAGTTATTCGAAAAATGAGCTAATTAAAGTATTAGGGCCTATTGAAAAATATTGTGCTGGGGGCCTTTATCATAAACTAGGCCGACACTGTGGTGATATAATTTTCGTAAAGTAGGGAGTTGTTGTATACCTACATATATTATTGTAATATCGACGACACTTGATATTAATTTATCAAACCAATACTATAATATAATGTCTATAATTATTGTTTATTATTATTAAAACTATGTTCTGACAATTTAAAATCTAAAAATAATTATTACTAAATAGCCTATTAATTAGATTAAAATTATATTATACGGCGTCTTGTGTAGGCAGAAATGATGCATAACCGTTTTGCGAACACAATTTTACATAACCGATTAAAATTTTTTTCATATTTTTTTTTTAATTTAATGTTATTGTGTCGTTTTTTAGACGTTTTTAGATAGGTGACCACATTGTACTACTTGGTAATAGATGTTTATTTCTGACATATTATGTACCTTCACCTGATTTTCAATAAATAAAATAAAATAAAATCCGGATGTATATTATTGAAAATAAGTATATTATATATTATAATTTATAATATACTCGTATATTATTTTTGTTTATAACGTAAAAAAATATGAAACACATAAATGATAAAAACATAATCTTCTTCTTCGCCTTTCACACCCAACTAGGATATCGGTTACTCTCGTACTATACCTTCATAGATCTCGATCTCCTGCCTCTTAGTAGTTTACACCGGCAATCACTCTATATTCCATATATCCACCTCTTCTTTGATTTTTTTCTCTTCATCTTTCCTACCTTCTTCATTCAATTCCATAAAAACTTTCACCGGCTCTAAAACTAATTATTACTCTAATTAATATAATCGATAATATATATTAAAAAAATGTATCATTTATACTAAAACTAATTTTTTTTTTAAATCGCACCCCCTCCCCCGGTATGATGGTCAAGTATGGCCATGTTTTCACTACCGATTTTAAGTACTTGAATGTATCATTTACTACATTACGTTATCACTACTCTTCATTATATGCCTGTCCTGTCAATTTCTTAATCACTTCTAGATTTGCTTCAAAATCATACACTTCAAATGATGAAAATATACCAATCTTAATTATCAATTTTACAAATTCGCACGTGTTGTAGTCGTAGTAGAAATTTTTATTACAAATAATTATATTATATATATATATATTTTTTTATCTGTTGTTGAGGCTTCAATATATTATATTATATTTGAGTGTTTAATCTATTTTTTATTTGTTCTGATATATTTTGCACGAGTAACTATTATTTTAATATCAAGAATGTTTTTTTTTTATACAATTTCATTACTTTTCTTACGTACCTAGTTTTTATTACCTAATGGCTAATAGTGTATATAAATACAAATTTATCTTATTTGTTCTCTTTCATAGTTTTACAATATTAAAATTAATAAAATCGTGTTAGTCAAATATCAAAATATTAATGCGTTCTTTAATTCTTTTAACAATCATATTTTATTTTAAACAGTTTTAAATATTTTGAAAATCTAGGTACCTAGATATTTTTAACACCGAAACTTAAATATAGACATTGATTAAATATATTAATTGTATATTTAATTAATTTTATAGCCTATATGTGAAAAAGCCACTCAAGGGTACCGTGCAATATATGCATACTATTGCATAGTCTCCAACGGTATTTAATAACATTGTAATTATTGTAAAACGCGAATAACATCCAGCGTAACACCCGAGTCTCCGTACAGCTACGATATGCTACTTATCACAAAACTAATCAAAGACTCTTTTTGTAAGTTATAATGTATTTGTATTTGTTAAGCGATTATATTTATTAATAATTACTTGAATTAAACTTGTGTTATTACGATCAATTCTTAATACTTTGCTCCCAGTTACGATTACAATTTATCCAAAAAGTTAACACCTTCCCTAGATAACTTATATTTAACAGGGTCATCCCCGTACATTACATCCCCGACCACGTTACACTATGTTCATCAAATTAAACATGTTACAAAAATCTTAGAATTTTTATTTTTTTATGGTATTTTATCTTTCTAAGATTGGTTTTCTGTACACTGTGTACATTTAATCTCAGAGATTATAACCGCTCTGCTGTCGAATGTCAATACACTTGTGTAAGCGGACTGGTTTTATCCTTCTTGATAACACATTTATTGTCAATAGCCATGGTTGGATCTCCCTCGACAAAATGTAAATATATTCAAATTTAGAAAACCAACCGATTATAAAATATGCAATAAAGAAAAAACAAATACTGTGAGCAGAATGAACAAATATGAGAATAAAAATATTAGTGACTGTGATAGAATTTTCAAACAAATAAATCGTTCATATTAATATGAGTAGGTAAGTAATATTTCTTTTGACAAGTATTTTAGGCTAGATAAGATTTATACAAAACAGTATTAGTAATTTACAGAAAATAGTACACAATAGATTCAGATCAGTGTTTATTTCAGATTTTGTGTCTCAGGGGATATTGTAAATTTTTTGGGGTCCAAAAATATACACTATTATACCACTACTTATTATACACTAACCTACTTATATCTATTTTTATTTTTAATATTTTTTAGATTTTTCGGAGAAATACAGGAGGGGAGAGTTATTCCCTAAAATAAACAATGGTAGTAACATAGCATCTTATCAGTGTTAAAAGTTATATAGGTCTCATTTGTGTATTAAAAAGTTGAAATAATATTATGCAAAAAAAATGGTCAGTCAAGTTTTAGAAGCGAGTATAATTATAAAGTAACTAATATTAATTAAGTCTTTTAAGAGTTTTTTATTCTACTTACATAAATAAAAGGACTAAACATAACTACACATTAGTAATTTACAGGATTTATCGAATAATCTTTTTTAAATTAGTTTAGGCTGTTCAAACTGTATATATTTTTTAATCAATATTAATTTAATAACATTATAAAGTAAAACAATGTTACTTTTTTTAAAATTAAATTTGATGACATTTAATAATATTATAATGTATATGACCTCATAATCATATGAACATAAGCTGCCCGCTAGTGTATAAATTATATTTTTTAAGTCCGAGTTGTAAAAGGTTAATTTAGGCCAGAATCAAGAACCCAACTTTAACAATAAATATATTATATATGGTATATACAAATATGGAAAACTCACATATTTGTAAACTAAAGGTTAATATGGATAGAATTAATAATTTTAGTACCTAGTGGAATTTTCGAGACTTATCAAGTGAAAAGGAAAAATTACATAGAAAGCCGTCATAGTTTTGAATCAGCGTGACTCGTGGTCTAAAATTTTCACGGTGAACATAAATACTAAATAAATATTGCTCTACAAATCAATATTACATCACGGCATAGTAAGATATTGAAGTAATAATTGTTTACCACAGACAAATAGATAATACTTGTATATTATTATATTATTTATATTAGTTGTTCAAAACATTTTTCGTTTATTTTCGTTTATTTACGTTTTGAGATATTTTGACTGTTGTAATTTGTACCGAATGTTTTATATTGCTATACTTGCTTTAAATAAACAACACTGTATAATTTTTTAATTATCAAAATTGAGAAAATGTTTTGATTATTAGGTTCTTACTAACATACCAGTAATAATAAGAATTATCTAGGCACGCGTATTACATTTCTAACACTATTTTAATATGCACATAAATTTGTTTATGACTTTCGAAAGATCTCTTACACTGCGAACGTTTTTTTTTTTTTTTTTTGTTTATATGTATAGTGTACTATAGGGTTGTTTAATGATTTTGTTTAATGAGGGAGCTTTAATAGGTTCACTACAGCGTAGGTATGGATTAAAATAGAAGGGCACATGAATGAGAACGACAGAATTGATTTGTGCCTAGTCATAAAATTATTAAATGGGTTGTTCTCGATATCAGTATACAGCCAAGTGTTTCAATAACTTTATGATTTAATACAAATTTAGGGTTATAAGGTTTGATTAAATTTATTATTTTGAAACTTTAACGAAATATATATTTCATTTCTGTGGAAAATTAAAAACAATATACAATACTACCTATCTTTTATCTATATTGTTAAAAATTAATCCATCTAATCAAAACATTATTTTTTACCCAAATGTTATATGTTTGAGGGGGAGGAGTGTTATGCTTATAATGATTCTAATATATTTTAATAAATTAATTTATAAAGAGTTATTCAAAATCAAAATAATAAATTCAATGTATTAGAAGGGTCAAATATATCTCCAATAATTATTATGAGTACCATAATGCTTATATTAAATAATATATGTTATTATATATTAATATATTAAAAATATTTCATTGAAACATATCAAGAAACATGAAAATATCACACTTTTATTATATTTGTACATATTTCGTATTATTACACAAAACGTGGTTAAACTTGTCTATACAGTTCCCGCAAATGAAGTTAACGATTAACATTATATAATTGATATTATATATATTAATAGGTATATAATATAGAAAGTAAAAATCTATCTAGAAATGCGAATATTTTTTATTGCTATTCGATATTTCCTATAAATAATAAATTATCTCACATTACAATCACGAATAAGTCTAAAAAATACAAAAAAAAAGAAAATACCATAAGGATTATAATATCATATTTCTGTCCAAAACATTATTGTACATTATAGCGACGATTGTAAATCCTTTGACTGTACTGGCGTCTGTCTGATGTAATTTATAAATTTTTCGCGTTCAACGTCCAGCCTTTTGTCCGTGATGTCGTCGCAAGCCAAAGACGCTCTCAATTTCGCAGTAGTATGTTCGAGTTCCTTAAATGATACAATTAATGAATGAAAGATGTAATTATTCATTCGAATTATTATAATATTAATATAAATAATAATTGTTAAAATTAAAGGCTAATTCCGTATCAAATATAAATAATGTGAGCCCTTAAATATTAATTTAAGGCGGTTACGTCTTATTGATTTTACGAAAAATGTCAAGTAAATGGCAGTGTAATAATTTTAATATCCTTATAATTATTACTTAAATGTACCTATAATAATAATTTACAAAAATTCTTCCGAGTTTTGTTAGTAGATTTATTAGCATAATATTTATTATTTATTTTAACGAATAAATATTATTAAAAAATGCATGTACATAAAAATTCAAATAAATATGCACAATTAATAATTAGTTATTATAAGTAATTAGTTTGAAATTTATCAAATGTTAGATTCTTGATTATAACTAAAAAGAGATTAAAAATAATTATTTAAGATGAAAACGTCAATATGATACGAGATGTATGAAAATGGATTGAACATTTTTAGTAAAGCTAGTTTTTTTAATTTATAATATAAAAATATATTTTTAATGTTATAAATCATAACTATTTTCAACAGAGAAATAGTAATAGGGAATTTTTAAATAAAGCATACATGAAAAAATTTAATACATGACAAAAATGAATATAAAATCGTCAATTTTTACTTTCAAAAACATTTCGTTCCTTTTTTTTGCGATTTTCTTTTGTTTTTCTAACTGTTCGCGGCGAATTCTGAAAAAATCTCTACTCTCCGTTGTCGTGTTTGTTTTGCGTTTATTCAATCTGTAAATTAAATTTAACAAACAAGTCTTTAATGTTACCTAGTTTATTTGTTGTTTAGTATAGGTATTTTCTTCGTATACTTTATTTACTCACATTTCTTTTAATTGATTTTCTAAAACAATTTCACGATCAATGTAACCGGATAAGACTTGCCTGGCGATATCGCTTTCGGACATATTATAATAGAATAAAAGAAAAAGAACGTTCAAATTGAACGTGTGCTGTTGGTGAAGTGCTGACGATTTGTTTTGGCCGCGGTTACCAAGGAACCAGGACATTTATAATACAAGGACGCTAGTGTCGCGGCAGATTTTGACGCAAAACGGTTTCTATTGGTCCAACCAGTACCAAGGTAGGAAGTTGAAATTACTTGTCAAGCACATGTTAATTTACAATGGTTTTAAATATTTTTTGTAAATTAAAAAAAAAAAAAAAATACAATTTTTACAATTTTATAATAGATACTTTAAGTAGAAAATATTATTTTGGGGGTCCAAATTAATATTATAAAAGTAATACAATTATTAAATATATAGTTATTTTTAATAAAATTGAATATATATATATATACCTATATAATATTTTGTTTATAAAAATTTTAAAAAATCGTGGGGTTAGGGAGGTGTGAATACTTAAAACCCTCCTTACTTACTCTCATGGATAATTTAATAAATAGTTCTGTTTTATTGCTTATGATTCATAATTTATGAGTATACGACCAGAATTTATATTAATATGAGTTTAAAAAGTTTTTAGTTCTAAAAGTAATTACAGACCTTAATTGATTTTAATTTTTTTTTGTGTTTCTTAAATTTATAAAATAGCTATTTTATATGAATTTTAAATATCAAGTTTAAATAGTTTTTTTAAAATGTATTTTGCATAATTTAGTTAAGACATATTTTGAAATAATTTTGGATAATATTTATTTTTATAACCTAACCTAATTATTTAATATGTTTGTTTTGATTTTCATGTCCTATAGATTATGCATTTATGACCGTAGGTAGTTTTTTAAAACAAATTATTTATATAATAATTTTTCATAGATTTATTACAGAAAATTGCAATGTTTTAAATCTTGTAGTTTGATATCATAATTTTGATTTTGGGGTTTTTATTAGCATTTATTTTAGTATCGCTATGATTTTAAACAAACTCAGCTAATAAATGAAAGCGGTATTATAAAATTGATGATCGATGTTAATTTTTTGGTAAATTTAAAAAAAAAAACATCACAATCTTGATTAATTTAAAAAAATTTGCACATCAAAATTTTCAAAAAATCAACTATTTAAATTGGCTATCTTGCTATCTTGAAACCTTAGCGTTTTTAAAAATTTTTTTACTGTTGTGTTTTTTTTTTCGTTATTTAAAATATAACTTAATAATACAAAATTAAAAAATATTTATTTGCCCAGTAAAAGTACTATGAGGAATAAATCCTCTTGTGATGTTGTGGATACCATATTATATTATAATACGTAATTATAGTATAAGTTTATGCGATAATAATTTTAATTACAACAGTCGATTTTGAAATAAAAGTTGTAAAACTTCAGTTATTTTATATAATATAATAATTTTTGTATATTGGAGGACGCGGTTTTTATGTAGAATGCAAATACGCTAACATATGTTTTAATGTTTACTTATACCTATATTGACTCACGTGTACGAAAAAGTTGTACGTGGCCGCGTATGTATACGTGTGCAATATCGCGATGGAATATTTGTTATTAAATATGATTATTCGATTTAAAATTTCGAAAAACATTTTTAAATTGTGTATTATTGGTTCGAAATTCATCATATATAATACGAGATGGATATTATATTACGTATATTATTATTAATATTTTAAAGAAATTATATTGCATTCGAAACACGATTCTGAACGAACATAAGTACCCGTGACTTTTTTTTAGTTTTTCTCATCGCATTAGAAAAGTATTGGGAACTTCGAGTAACAATTTAAATAATGTATAAACTAGAATACTATAAAAAAAATGTACATTTCTTAAAAAATACTCCATTTGTGATAATCTGATTATCATTTCTACACGAAAAAGTGTTTACCTACATAAAAAAGCATATTTAAAACAAATACATTTCTCGCTTCGCTGAGAATTTAAAATGTATTATGTTATAATTTATAGAATATAGGTAATAACATAGTGCAAAACTATGATACGAAATCCGGGGGGCTAATTTTTTGCATATTCATATATATTTATAATAATTCTATTTAGATTGTTTCCCACCTAACCTTGTTATAGGATGGAGTATAGATTAGGGACGTATAAAGAATTTAATTAAAATCAGTATTTTTATTACTAATTTAATAAAATTACAACACGTTTAACTTTACATAATTAAATAATCCAAGTTAATTGTGTTTAAAAATCTGAGAAGCTAAACTACAAGTCACCCTAATTGCGTCTATGGGTAATCATAAATAACTCGATAATTTTTAAGAATTTATTATATATATTATATTAGTTAAATTAGGTAGCAATTGTTTAAAAATATTATATTTATTATAAAGTTCTGATATCTATAATTATCAATTTTTTTTTATTCATTTACATTTTAATTTTAATTCCTTTCTTGCAATGTTAAACTGCGAATAATTTGAATTTTACACCTTATTTCGAAAGTAATTCTATCATTTACTGTACAGCTATCATTATGATTTTAACGTAAATCAAGTTTAAGTTAAAAGTATAACTAAAATCATCTCAGTAATATTGAATTTAATAAAAACTAATATTCAAATGTATAATATCATTAATTTTCTGAATCATTATCTTATGTATTCATTTGTCATAATTTCTCTACTAATAACATTTATATTATATGGCGTATCCCACCAAGTATTGTTAAGCGGCTTAAGAAAATTTGATTTTAAATTAATTAAATCAATAAATCAATTATTATAATAATTATCCATTAAATAATAATAAATGTCTTTTAATATAAATTAATTTGAAATTGTTTATTTTATGTTTTTATTTTCCTATATTGCGGCCCGGGTAACAAAATAATAAAAAAAGAGGTCGAGTATGGTTAACTTACAAACTACAATAGCAATATTACTAAAGCTATATTTTTTTGTTAATTCTATAAAGTTTAAGGACATTTCAATTATGAATGATATTCAATAATTATGAATTTATTTAAATGTTTTCTCCAATGAGTATTAAAGTTATAATTATTTTTTTGTTTTATTGTTGGCGGTAAACTTATACGCTCCCTATAATAGATATATATATAATATATATTATATGAAAATAATATGTCTGTCTTATATAGTATTATAAGTACCTACTTTCTTATTTACTATATTTATTTTAAAATAATAATATATCTACTTAGTACTTATTATTTGTAATAACCTATAGTTCTATATAACTATAAATAACTGGATAATTAGGTTTATATTAATAAATAAAATTCATTAAATTAACGAGTATCCATAATAAAATTGAATTTTTTTTTATTTATATTGATAAATTAGTTTAATGTATGTGTTTAATATATATACGTGTTCATTTGATAAATTTTGATAACAACGCTTAATGTTTTCTTTTATCAACATGTAAGTGCATTAATGATACGCTGAAATTTCATTTTTTAATTTAAAAAATAAAAAGTATTAGCAAATAATAAATTATACTCAAAATAATTAAAATGATTAATAATTAATTATAATGAATAGTTATTACACATTTGAATTAAATAATTATCTGACATTTATTGAGCTAATAGTTATTTTTAATTTTTAGATAAGTAGATACTTTTATAAATTGAACATATTTTTTTTAGAGAAATTATTAATATAGTTAATTAAGTTAGTTAATTTAAGTAATTAATATAGTTTTTCCATATATGGATTTATTATATTGTATATTTTAGCGTTACAGTCAAAAAACAAAAATATAATACGAAATCGTATTTAAACTTTCAATTTAAACGAAATGATAAACACAAAGTACCTATATAATATTCTAAATGATAAAAAACAGTTAATTTAAACTCTCGTTTTAATTATCAATTAGAGACCATTAACGTGGGATACTTATAAAGTGAAAAATAAAAGATCGAAACGCCATATACTAAAAAATAATTATACCACTAATTTAACCTAACCCGTAATTTTTTCTTTTAAATCAAACGAAATATATTTATACAACTTATTGGATATTTTAGTAGTAATAAGTATTTGACTATGTTTATCAATATCAAATTGAATGGTGGTTATCGATCCGACTTTACGATTTCGGAGTACTTGACAATACAATAAAATAATAACATTACGATGTAATATTGTACTGGTGTATACTATTATATATTTATTTAGATGCCTATTTACATGCATTTATCGTTATCAAAGCTCGTTCCCTCGGTCGTTTCGGGCATTGTAATAGGTATAGATAAGTAAATCTATTTGAGATAGGAGCAAAGAAACTTTATAATATATTAATTATAAATGACGTGCGTGCAGTACCTAATAGTCGCGGGGCGGGCGGAGCAAACGGACCGATAAAAAACAATGAGAAATATGCGATATCCATGCACCGTGAAACGTTTTTTTAACTTTATTTATTTCGATATAGAATTTTTTCCGTGATAACCGAACTAAGTTCCTGGCGAGTTGGCCCAATAATTGCGGCGATCGCGTTTGAGGAAAAATTAAAAATTAAATTCTAAGTGTGCATGTGAAATTCGATTGTGTAATCGCGACTTGCAAATTAGTATAACTGTGTTGTTCGGTCAACCGATAATATATATGGTCACTAATATGGTGTAGTATTAGAGAATAATGAATGGTGCAATCGAGCGGAATGAAGAGGAGACTTGTCATGTCGGTATACAATAATAATTATCAATTTATAACATTCGATTCTCAGCCGGATTTATTTTTTTTTACGTTACAAGTCGTTATTATTATTTCATTTCTTATATATATAAAAAAAAATTATTATAATAGTTTTATCAACTAGTTTATACATATTCATAATTCGATTTGAGAGATCAAACATTTTCAATAACACGTTTAATATTTTGTTAAACACGTTATAATTTATAGGTAGTAAATACACATTATACTATTACGAACCCGATATGCCTATTTGAAATATTTATTAATTTATTTTTATTTAATATTTAATATTAATGTCGGGATCTCAAATCGACATTTACAATGTTTAAATAAAACAAACTGACGGTTAGTGAATATTTTAAAATACAACAACACTAAAAAATACATTTATTCACAATATAAACATCTTATTAAATTTTAATATATTAATATTATGCTTTATTTATACAAAATCGAAAGATTATTTATTACTATTTAAGTAACATATTATGCAATTAACCTAATGTACATACCGATTGTTTTTCAATATTTTAATATGTCTAAATGACAAAACGACAAACTAGTCAAACTGTCAAAATATGTCAATAAAAAATAAAACAACGTGTTCAAACCGTGGACGCGAGTTCCCTATTAATATAATTATTTCCTAGTCAGTGACATTGTGATATGCTATTGTTGACGATCCTCATGACTCGAGCCGAACGAACAAATTGATTGTATTACAAATATAGACAAATTTGTCCACTTGGCTCAAGGGATCAGGTCGTCCAAAAACATGACACAATGTGCCGGCCACATTCAGATATAAATAACTATAATAGATAGATGACTCTCTTAACTCGCCTAGCTCTCCTAACATGCCTAACTTACTTGACTTACTTGACTTGCTCGCTCGATTACTTATGGGTCTAGTGGGCCATCCCGCGACCGCGTCCGCTTTCCGTGTAGTCGTCGACCGCGATGCTCTGTGGAGGCCGCGTGTGTGCCGCACGACAATTAAAATACGAATGTGATATTATGTGTTAAACAATTTCCTATCTCATTACCGTTTCGCCTATTGCCTGCGGGACGCAACACTTGTTTCAATAACCCCTTCCATTGGGAAATAATATATATATATATTTATGTATACATACGAAAACGTCGGCAAGCAATTACACGTATTACAAAATTAAATTATATAGACGCTAAATATTGTAAAAAAAGGTGTTTCTTACCACCACCCTGACTGATAAAAATTTTTAAAAAATTTTATCACGTGAAAAACGGTCACAAAACCTACTCGACCATAAATATGTGTCCGCGTGTTTATTCACTGTGTCATCGCCTCGTACGCAATTATTAATTATTTTTTATACAGTTAACGTAATGTATAAACATTATGGTAACTTACAATCTTTCCATATCGTTTCGCGATCCGTCATCATAGTCGTTAATAACAATAATTATTTATTTATAGTTAATAAACTATGTTTTTTTTACTATTTTTGTGACACGAAATTGAGATCATTATGTATATGATGGTATTTATTACAATATGAGCTCGAATAATAAATTGCGATTCCTGTTTAATTATTTATTTTGAATAATTACGTATTAGTAGAAAAAAATTAAAAATATTTTGGAAATGCTTTAAGATAATAAAACAGTTTGATAAAAAGTTGAATTTGTCGAAAAATGCAACATAAAAAATTGTATTCGAATAATCAGCATCACATATTATATAAATCATATTTTTCATTTACAAAGACCTAAAAAAATATGATATTGCTATTGCATCAAAATCGTAGTTTTGTTAATAATTATAACACTAATAACTATATAATTGCATAATATATTGTTCAAAACGTGTGATCTGATTTGTGTACATACATAATATCTATAATATTTAGTATGAGTATAATACCTATTATTGCGGTAATGACTCATAAATTGTTGTTTTTTATTATTTAAAAGAGCCATGATAGTTATTAAAAAATAATTGATAAAATATGAATTAATAATTATTCAATATAAATGTATTGTTTATATGTTTATCTTTTTAAATTTAAAAATAATTTCAATATGTACCCGGAAAAGTAGTGATATACGTTAATTAAAAAAATCAAAATATTAAATTTAACTCTGTTAAAAACTTAAAAAAAACTAATTTAAGTATTTTTTCTCCACTTCTTTTCAGTCTACTTGTTTAATAGACGACCCCGAGAAAATAATACTAATATATATTTTGGGTTCGACGAATTATGTTAGACCATATTTTTAAGCATATTTACTGTGTTTTAATAAACATAAAGTCTAATCCATTCAAGAAATATAAAATTTACTGGGTAATCTATTAAAACAAATACGTACAACATAACTAAAATATTTTTCAAATTATACAATTTTATAAGACACCCATAATAAAATCTTTAAAAAATGTTTGTTTTTCACTTTTTATGAAGCAAACAAATTGTGAGTATCAAATTTAGATACGCAGGAAATATTCACCAACAAATTATCTAGAATATATCAGAAACGATACAACTCCTAGATGAATATGAGAAGTCAGTTTTTTATTGACTAAATTACTATAAATATTATTGACATAAATTAAAAAAAAAGGGTTCTTTGTGAGATTATTTAATAAACAAATTATTTTAAATTATATTGCATTTAAAATTTATATATTAATAATATTATAATACTTTAAGATATTTAAAGAAAGTAGGAGACTTAAGCCAAGACTTGTTTTTGAAGCAAATATACTTTTACTATTACTATTAATTAATATATACTATATACTATACTAATATATACTATTAATTTAACATATCACTTAAATCCTTTAAGGACAATGTATATTTTTACGTACAAACGTTATATTACAAATATTAGAATTATACTATTATTACGAATAACTAGAATACTGGTCCTAATAAACTTGTATAAAAGTATTTTTAATTTTTTTTTTTTATAAATTATTTGAAAAAAATAGATTAGACATTAAATTTTATACAAAGTTGGCGAAATTTAGAATAACTAGTGAAATTTATAATCTGAATCTAATATTAACAGTAGAGAAACTAGAACAGTGATTCTGAACCTGGAGTCTTCAATAAATTAATTTAAAAAAAAAAAAATTTTGCAAAAGTTACCAAAAGTTAAGTAGCCCACATGATACCGAATAATAGGTTATTTCTACTACTATAATAATTAACTAATACATTAAAAACAAAGTACAACTTTAATAAAAATAATAATACAGGGAGTTTGAACATTAAAACTCCTCGCAGATACAGTCTTATCGAATAGGTATACAAAATCTTCGTAAACAATGTTAATAATAATAATAATATAGATCATGATATGTAATTATATTATTGATATAATAATATTATTATAATATAACTCCTTTAACATTTAAAAATAATATTTAAATATTAAAAATACATTTTAATGCTATTTTCTGCGTTTCTAAATATGTTACTCCTACTCCACAATCATACTTACACGAGTGGAGATATGTTAAATAATTGTGTTTCTGTGTATCTACAACAGAATACTTATAATAGCACGTAAATAATAAAAATAATTTCTATGGTATACTATTAGATGAATACATTTTTGAACTGATTAAACATTTATTTTTTGTTTCACGATTAAGTACAGCTTTATGAAGTATATACTTGTAGAGATGTAGTCATCTTTCAGTAGAAAAGTTAACATTTATTTGATTATATCAAGATATTTGTCGACCAATATAAAAAATAATAGATAACGCATAAGCACCAATTAATTAAAAATAAAAACATACGGTTTAACATTACGATCTGGAAAAGAACAGAAAAATATTATATAAAATACAATCAATTTAGCTTGCCAAGTTAATACCAAAAATAACTATCCATATAGTTAATAGTTTGAAAATCCAAAAATAAATTAACTTTACTTAACTATTTTTACCTAGTCAATGATCAATATTTATATATTTAAAAAAATGTAATTTCTCATTGAAATCCTAATGATATTAAACACTATATTACACAGTAATAGATAGATAATAAACTCTATCTTTTTGTTATTAATTATTGTGTTCACACGTCTAGTATTTATTTTCGCCGTCATTTACTAAAGTCAGAAACGAGTTTAAACGACATTATCATCATATGTAAAGATAATGATTTCCCCCATAAATTTGTTCCGTCGTTTACACTAGGACAAGCTTAATCTTTCAATAGGTAGGTATATATAACATACCTAATATGAGCATTCTAATCAATAAAGCAAATAACATATTTGTATTGTCATTATTATATAGAAAAATATTATATCTATTATACAGTTATATACGATTATTGTACGTCATGTAGTCACTAACAGTCTTACAAAAATATTCACTAAATCTTGTGGGTCACATTGAAGGTAAAACGAAAATAAATATTTTTTATTTTAAACTATATCATATATATTATATTCATTATAAAATCAATAAATTAAATTTTTTAAAACGTTTTAACTAAGTTTAATTACTTATATTTTAATTTAGCTTCAATATTTTTAGAATGGCTTAATTTAACTATTAAATTAACTATGCAACAAAATTAGTTAACACGTCCAGTCTTGTATTTAAATGTAGAAATATAATATATATTTTATGATAATTATGCAGTATCATTACATAAACTATGATTGTGCCACATATATGATGTTGAATAGAAATTTAAAAATTTGATTTTGTTATTAAAGCGTTTAAATTTCTTATTCAAATTTACATTTATACTAGATCATAAATTAAAGTAAATTTGTATTATCTTATATTACCGATAAGGTGACACACATTATTTAATTTGAAAATTAGTTTAAAAATCTAGTTTTATATAATAATAAATAATATTACTGTCAACAGAATCAGATACTACCTACATTATTGACTATGATGTGTATAATAGTTGTGCGTTGGTAGATTTTTTTTTGAAAAATGTCTAGTTTGACTTCGTTTATTTTTTTTGTTACCTTGCGTAATGATACTATAATTTTATAATCTGTGAACAATCAATATTTTCCATGATAATAATTCGTCGACGATATGATCAAAATATGTTATGAAAACAATTTAAATATTTAATAGCTAAAGTATTAATATTTTATTAATTAATTTTAAATTGCAATCGACTAGGTTAGGTCTAACTGACATAATAACACAAATATATTATAAAGTCGAACGTGAGACTACTGATTATCGAAATCATAGTATATATAAGTAATTAGTAAATAACAAGAAACATAGGTTTCGAAAATGTCGGAAATCCAACAAAATAAAGGAAATAAAATATTGTAATATTTATAAAGCTAATTAAAAAACTGGAAGAATACCGTACGTCATAAGTTCATAACCGGCAATATTCACTAGGAATTTAATAATAATATATACACGATTGATAACGAAGAATCGTTTGCAATACAACGAAAGACGATTGGATCGCTTTCGTGCTCTTTCATTTTTTTATTCAATCTTATCTCATTTATGGTTGTTATTTTAGTTTAAGTATAAACTAATATATCCGCTAAATAAAAAAAAAAAAATTTTCGATTGTTAGTTCGAATATATACTTATCTGATATAAGTATAAGTCACATTAATTTACGGTTGACCGAAGTATATGTAGTGCATGCTATATTGATATCAATAATATATAAATAATGTCAGTCGAAACATATTCGGTCTTTGTTACTACGCATACTAAGGCTGAATTCGAGTTTTAGTTCAATTTAATATTGAAAATGGATGTATTTTCAAATGTGGTTTAAAAAAATATACAGCTGTTCAAAAGGTTCTAGGGTAAAATATTATTTAATAATTTAAAGTCGAATTAAATAATGGATTAATATTTTACATTCGAGTATAGTTAATATATAACATACTTAAGTAAATATCACTTAATCATATACTTTTTAAATGCAATTTATAGTTAATTTTCAAAAATTTTCAATTAAAGTTAATAAGGTGGTATGAAGAAAACGATTCTAAAATGTGTTTATAAAGTTTGAATTTATAATAAGTTTCATTAAGGCAATATGGACTGTGAAAATTTTAAAAATCATATTAAGCTAGCAAATTTGTTAAGATAATAATAATTACAATAATAATAATAATAATCAAATAGTGTAATAAAGTTATTCATTTCATTTTCAAAATGATCGAACATATTGTTAAAAATTAGACTATACATAATATTATGTACATTATGGGTATTGGTAATTGTCTCGATGATAACATATCATATAAATATTCACAATTTTATTAGATTGCACATGCACGTCGAACATTATTGTTATTATTTAATGGAATATGGTGCAAAATAATGATTTATTAAAATAACATCAAAGTTGAATTAGGAGGTCTAAAGGGGACAAATGCCCCGGGCAGAAAATGAATGAGGTTGTTAATATTTTGGAATTTATTGCGTTTTTTGCCCATAAAGTAGATACTCATTAATGTTAATCTAGAATAAATGATGTTTCTATTATTTTATATTAATATAATTTACTTAAATTAATACTAACTTTTTAACTCATTACTACAGGTTATAGGGGGATAATGACGCAGAAGAGCAAATTTGTCCTCAGCGTAAAAATTGTAAATAACTTAATAATATTAATTATAATTTACGCATTGACCACAATTATAAAATTGTTCGTGATCATATACATAATAGTTATTACAGTAATATAGATATTAATATACTACAATAAACATAGACACTATTAGTTTCGAATTAGATATAACAAAAATCATATTAAGTACACTGTACACATTTGAAACGTTTGTTTATGGAATCGTACAAAATTTAAGAAAATCTCTCAAATAATTGAAAGTCAAAAGGCCGGAAAATTCTATGAGATAATAATAAAATACCAATAAGTATATTGTGGGATTTGAGTTAAACTTACAAATTAAACACGCAATACGCATTACAAAATTTAAAAACCGGAAAATTGTCAAATTTCAAGGTTCTCTCGTGGATTTCTTGTAAAATGAATTTATATTTATTTAAATTATGAAAACAATCAAAACACATTATAACTTCATTGTTGGAATTTATTTTACAATTTTCATTTTACAAAAAGCCCATGAAAGAACCTCGAAAATGTTCTACTCTTTAAATTTGGAATAAGTATCCAATCTGTAATTTTAACTAAATATTTTTTTGCTTTATTTTAGCTATAGACAGAAAAATATGTTGATATGGCATCTTTTCAATAATGAATATTTATATTATCAAGATAAATATTTCACGTCTATTTTTACAGACGAATTAGTTATTTTTCGGGATTATTGTTTTGTTTTACGTAGTTTATTCAATCGTTATGTACATTTATATATTCTATGGAATAATTGAGAGATTCCATCGCATAATAGAATTTAAACGAAGAGAATAAACATATTTTTGTTCGCAAGTTTTGTCTAAGTCATAGTAAAGTGTCGTAAAATGTTTAAATTCATTTTAATACCTTTTGGACCGTGTATATCGTTTTTAGACGGATATGATATTGGTATGATAACGACTATGTGCGTTGTGCATCGATACGACGGATACCGCATAGATTTGGGGAATAAATAACGGAAATCGGCGCAATAGTGTTTTCGGATAAAAGTGCGTGTTAGGGCGTGGAAAAATATAAAAATAATACCATAGAAACAATAACTCCCGTGTCTATGGATCTGTGGAAAAAAAATAACGAAAAAAAAAACTGAAACTAGTAAATTGTGTTTCCATCCATCGAACCGATGCGTGTGCGTGTTTTTTTAATTTCGTTTTGTGTCAAATATAAACGTATAAATATAATAATAATAATAATATATGATATACTATCATTGTACGACACAACCGCGGTTTATACAAGTGTTACCGACTCGCTGTTCAGTTTATACAAGTGCGTTAAAAAACGGGCCATTGTTGTCATCTCGTTTGTCAACCTTTGTTTTCGACCATATTTCGTCCGCTCCTCACGCTCACTCCCGCCGCGTATCGACCAACGAACGTTTTTAGCCGTTTTATCTGCATAACCGTACAGTTTTACTATACTTTTCATCGTGTTTTTCATTTTGTACATTATTATAATATTATAATATACGACGTGTAACACACACGCGCCGAGTTCTTTATAATTTTTATATCGTCATTTTCGTCATCGTTACCATCATCATCATCATCATCTTTATTCTTTTAAATTTCGGTTAAACGGTTCCGCATGTGTTACGAACGACGTGGCATATTATTATTATTATACCTGTTACCTACATCATGATCGCGTTATATTTGTTTGAAATCTATCTACGTCTATCTATGTCTTATGTTATTTGGATATTAAAAAAATTACATGATTAATATATGACACAGTAAATAGTATAATATGCATTATAAACATATATAACATATCGATCGATTATTACGTGTCTCCGAATCAATTTATCATCCAATATGATTTGGCTAGGTTAGGTTTGGTATGAAAAAAAATATATATACATAAATACACGGGTTTAAATTATATTCAATATTAATTAATATCATTATTTTATATTTTTATTGGTTAAACAAAATAGTATAGTTTTTATTTTATTGACCTATGTTATTTTAGTCAGTCATCGATTTATGTTTATAAACATGAATTCGATAGGTTATATTAATTATAGTAGGTATAAATATTATCACTTTGCGTAAGTTCGTTATCAAAATAATTTTTAATTCTACTAGGGCTATAGCCAGGCATTGCAAGGGGGCATTCGCCAGTGGCGCAGTATTACTAAAGGCGCAAATTTTATGATATTTATAAATACAAATATTGTTATATTAACGAACATAGTGGATTTAATACACGAAAGCATAGTTTAAATAATAATATAATTATAGCACATAGCAATAAATTCAATGAGTTTTAATTTATAAATTATTATATTATTATATTGCATCATATCAATATATTATAGACCTTCGTAGTAAAACCAGATGAGCAGAACATATTTATTAATTTTATTACGTGTTTATTAGTATATTTTAAAAATAATAATTATATAGATTTATAGTTCGATTTATTTGGCATAATTATTATCAATTTGATAATTTCTATCTGATAGCATCGGAACTAAACGTAATAATCAGTATTGTAAAGTATTTAAATGTAAAATAATTTTAATGTATACCTTTCCGCCTAATGTAGTCATATATTATGATTTACGAACGATTTGGAATTAGGCATATTATTATTTTAATATGTTACCTACAACATCATGCAGATCTATATATCTTTGTCGTTTAAATAATATTATTATATTTTGCATGACATTTTGATATTCAAAAAGCGAAAAGGTCGATTTTGGACGTTCCTCCTTCGTCCCATATGAGATGGTCTTAAATAAATTAGTTATTTATTTTAATTAGATTTGAATGCAATGATATTGCATTAGAAAATACGATTTTGAGCAAAACTCAATATAATAAAATATATTATTCTGATAAGTCGTTTCAAAAGTTTACCACGTGTGTAAACTACCTTTATGAATACTCAAAAAAATTTCAAGTCCCTACGATCAAAACTAAATAAAAACTTTAAAATAACGAAAATCGTCATTTTGTCAATTTTCCGCCATTTTTTAGTAGTTATACTCCTCCCATGGAAAAACTTTTGAGAAATTCGAAAAACGAGCTAAATAAAGTCCCAACTAGATAAAATTTAGTACAGAAGGGGTATACCCTTATTTATGGTAATCGGACCATTATTTCTACCCGAAGTCGTGCTTTAAGCATAGAAAAAAGAGAAAAAAAAACATTGTAAAACAAATACATTCTTCGCTTCGCTCAGAATCTAAAATATAAATATAATATACCATTATATAAATTTATAAACATTTAATATTGATCGATAATATTATATGTGTCTCCGAATTTATCATTCAACAGAAATGTCGTGTTTTAGTCTGGCCTGTATTTGTATAATTTTACGACGGAAAGCACAAAAAACACATATTTAAAAATAAAAACAGTTTCTCTCAATTATTAGAAATTTGACACAGTAAAATAAATTGATCTAATTATATAATGTGAGCAAGATAATTTAATACCATATATAATAGTGATAAATTAGAACCTATTATGAAAATTTACTAAACATTTAATTTAATATTTTTTATAAAATATTTGTATTTAATATAAAATTCAATATTTTTACGAAAAAATACGATTTTACCACACAAATAATAAATATTAAAGTTATATCAGCCAAGTTAAACATTTTAAAATAAGTACTTTTAGCATTTTTACAGTAGTGTAGTTATCCAAAAACGAGCTTTTAAAACCAAATAATTCAAAATAAAATTTTGTTTGAAAACTTATAAGTATCATTGAAATTGCTTATATCTAATTATTAAATATATAATTACACTAACGTGTATAACTATTAGAAAGTCATAAATTACATAACTTTGATGTATCGAATAGAAATGATTACTTTCATTATGTTATTATTGTTGTAAACTTTTAAATCGTTATCTGTATTAATATGCTTGTGCAAAAAGGCAATTGGTTATATGCAATTAATACATTACACTAATAAATTAAATGTATACCTAATTAAATATTGAACTTATTTAAGGAAATAAAGTTGTGATTTCATAAATGAATGTATTATTAATTTTTAGATATTGTATTTTGTTACTATCGTATAAAGAAAACGATAAATAATATATTTGTATAATATAAGCGAATCGTATTTTATTGACTATTTTCTTACAAAAAACTTTATCATACATAGATTACACCATTGACAAGAAGCAAATTTTTAAAATGTTATAACTTATAATATTATTGAATACTAAATTCATTTAAACAATTCGATTAAATACATTTTTCAATCGATCAATGGTTTTAAACAATAATGTTTTCGTTTATATTTTTATGTGTCACATTTTTTTTATACATTAATATATTATTAGAAAATGCAACATAATAATATAACGTTGTAATAAAAAATAATTAAATAATACAATTTAAAAAAAAAAAAAAATTAAACATTTTTACTTTTAAAAACTATTTGGATGTTACATATAACTTAATTAAATTCACGTTGCTATAAAAAATCTAAAATGAACAAATATTGTAATTTCGACCAAAATTGATATACGAATGACCTAAATACTAAATAGTAGAATTATATTAAAAATAGTGTTATAATAATGAGTAGATAAATATGTGATTTATTATTATTATCAATAAAATTATAATTAGTGTATATTAGATCCCTACCAACATATCCCAAGAAGCCCAGTTAAATTTGGAGTCAACTGTTGTCGGAAAAAGATAACCGTTCCGATTTATTATTACGAAGTTTTACTTAATACTTACAAAGTGTTTAAA
>CM023360.1:249499-373959 GCA_013282895.1 Eriosoma lanigerum | reverse complement strand
CGATTTATTATTACGAAGTTTTACTTAATACTTACAAAGTGTTTAAATAAAAAAACACAGAACTCTATAATCTATCAATAAAATTCAATATCTAGTTTATGGCTTGAGTATTCAATATGCATTACATTTTATAGGCCATACAGTAATAGAACATGTAACTAGATCATAATTAAAGGATGACTATTAGTTGGAATTTGAAATACGCTACAAATTATTATGGAATAGTAGAAGATCATTCAAAGAAGATAACAAGGGTAATATTGGCATTTGGCAGTGTTGTTTTAATGAAAATAAAATATAAGATTTATACTTTAAATGTAAAATAATTAAAACATACCTTCGTGTAGGTAAAGAAACTTCTTAAAAATATATATAATATATTATTTTCAAAACATTTATACAGTATAAAATGAAATAATATTATAAAAATCGGATATACTCAGCAATGATAATATATTATGTTATTAGAATAAACTTGAAATAAAAAATAAATAAATTATAGTTTACTTCCAATAATTTGTATTTAGTACGATTGCGTTATCAGTAGACCAAATATAATATAAAAATATAATATTAGAGTTGATGTTTAAATACGTACAATGTTAAGAATTTTTTTCATTATTAATTTTCAAAACAGGTAGGTACATGTTTGTAAAAACACAAAATTATATCGGCTGTACAACATTGATATATGAATTAATATTAATTTATAAAATTAACATTTTATTTATGATTTATTATCAAACTACAATTATTTATACAATACAATATTTAGAGTGTTAAGGCGCTTATTGAAACGTATAGTATTAAAAATTATAAAATATATTTTTGCTACGCATCTAATTTAAAATTAGTTAATTTTACACGATGAATAGTAATTGACAAAATAATATTATTTTATTGTATATTTTGTCTAGTATGAAATATATTATAATTGTTAAATTATTGCATCGACCATTCTTATTAATTTTAACGAAAGGATTTTTTTTTTCGAAACTAATTGAAATTTAAAAATTTAAATAATAAAGAAATATAAATAGTAAGGGTAATAAAATAAAATAGTTTATCGTAGTTGTTTAGCGCCGTGTATAAATTGCGTATAGATGATTTTCATATAGAAGTGAATATATTTGATAAACGACAAAATATAAAGGAGCATTAATAAATCGCACACAGTATTGTATTGTTTGGGAAAATAACACATACAGAAAAAGATGAATTTATTTTTTAAAAACTAAAATCGATTTGTATTCTTTTTTTGTAGCAAGTGTTCAGTCTGAGTCTGATTGTTCTTCGTCTACAAAATCCATAGATTTTGAACTGGAACTAAAAAAAACAATGTATAATTTTCATTTTTTTTAATTTTTATATTTTAATACTAAGTACATATTTAATTAAAATAATATGTTGAATTTTTTAGTGTTAGTTTAGTTTAAAAAATACATACGAATTAAAAATTATCATTTAATAATTTGTTTAATCATACCTTGTCGTTATAGTTGACAATCGGTTGATGGCAGGTAAATTCGCTCTCTTTTGCGTTTCTTCCTTTAGCGACGTGAGGGACATGCAAAATGTCGATCCGATCTCTTTGAGTTGTTTTATCCCTAAATGGTAACCCTGGAATAAGAATACAACTTTAACATTTATATCACTCGATGTATATGATTTTGGTGAATTGTTTTATTTTTTACTTTTTATCAACTGTTTGATATAAAAACAAGAAAAATAATTAAAACAACATAATTTATTTTATATAATATGTGCGAGTATACCAAAGGTTACCAACTGGCGGACCGCAGTCCGAACACTTTTTTTATGGACCCTTATCCACGGAGTAATTTTTAAATTTGTATAATATAAATATAGAAACTATAAATACAAATTTAAAAAATATAAATACCTACTTATTAACGTGTGTAAAAGTCATTGAAACTGTTTGGACCACGGAAAGTTTGGTAAGTTTCAAAACGAACCCCCATAGAAATTAGTTGGTGACCCTTGACCTATAGGTTAGGTTAGGTATTCATTATATATAAGTTAGTAATCATTTACTTTGTAAAGGCCTTCATCGCAACCGCAATAACTCGTCTCCAAAGTGTAACTCCTTTTTACGTCGTAATTTCTCCAAATCGTTATCCTCGCTGTGGTCTCACGATTCCTTTCAATTTTATATTTACATTGTGATAACGAAAACGATGGACAACAATTTTGCATTAAAATTGGTAGTACCTAATCACAACAAATAAAAAAGAAACAAAAATAAATTACTTATAATTCGTATCGATATAATGTTATTAATATTGAATCACTGTATGTTTGTATGTAAAAATGAGTACCTACACAATTTATTTGAAAGTGTTAACAGTAATATAATTTAAATAATGTATATTATACAGCTAGCATAACCATTAAACTTGCATACATTTTAATCTTAAAATTTATTTGTTTTGGACAAATTTAAGTTGACCCTAATTTTTTAAAACAATTTTAACCATTTGTGAGATATATTTAAATAACTAAAAAAAAAAAAAAAATAATTTTTCCATATAATTTAAAATCTATCACTAATATAATTTTTGAATACAATTTGATGTATTATAAAAATACAATCGTAATATTGCGGCAAAGGAGTTTATTCTTCAATTATCTTATGATTTATGCGAAATAAGTGAAATGTTGCGAATTATTTTTTTTCGATTTAAAGAATATAATAGTCATATAGCATTGGCATGTTTTATGTTTTGCTTGTTAATTAAATTCTACTTTGAAAACGGTTTCGTTCAATGAGTTTTGTCACATGTTAACGATAATAATAATACACCAACCATAAATTCCGTCTCGTTTTCATACTTGGCCAAATCCATTTTCGACCAACTCTTTTTCGCCGAACATCCGTAAAGAAAACAATTCTTCCGATTCGAATGACCATGAAAATCACAATAAAGATACGGTGCCGTTTTCATGATGCGAGTCATGTATTCTAAGACTCCCTAAAAACGCATTACCAACTCATTATTAATTGTTAATTGTTATTAATTTATCGTAATACGATTTAACCTTCATATTTTCATTCGTTCATTTTTATAATAAACGCACACTAATAATAGATAGGTAAGAAAGTTTAGTAAAACGAATTGTTAGGAATAGCAAATGGGATTTTGTATGATTATCAATCTAGTTATAATTAATATGTCCTAGAATTGTTTGTAATAGTTAAACCGTAAAATTTAATTTGCTATTAAATTTAAATTATATAATAATATGTTTATCGTATATTATATTGTTGCAGAAATTATAGTGATTTTATGAATAAATTTTGGACAATTTCGTTATTTTAATAATTAAAGCAATTATTTACGAAAAAGAAAAAGAAAACGTTATATATCAATCGTTTTTGTCCTTAAAGTTAACATTTATAAGCTAATTTTACTATTGTTATTTGTTAACTAATATCACGTATTGTAGTATAGGTCTGTTTGTGGGTAATTTTTTTTAAAATTAAAATATAATTGGTAGGTAATATAAATATAAATTAAATGTTATATGTATTTATAAGCATAATCTTCTCTTATTGAAAATTGAAGTTTTAGTATTAGTTTTGCAAAGAATTATAACTAAATAATTGATTATATTCGATCTGGTTCCATAAGATATGTTGGAAATGTCAAATGTGAAACGCGATTGTACCGATAATAATAATCGATAACAATATTGTCTATTGTTATCGAATAAGGTTTATACATTCTCATCGAATTCGTAACACACAATAAATGATATAAATCATTTTATAAATAGGTACCCGAGCATGAAATATTTCTGGATGCAATTTCGGGTCGGGTGAGCTCCATTTTCTGTTCAAGTCTTCGTTGGTCAAGCCGCACCGGTGGCTAAACAGATAAAACACACCGTCGTCATTTAATATTATTTATCCCAAAAGGATAGGTTAGGCTATTGTATATTTAGTTTTTTTCGTCGATGATAAATTCGATAAAATATAATACAGCATGAATCAAACATACGTCCCGGCGCCACCCGACCCAGACAAATCTTTTCAAATATAATCGAGTTCTGGCTTTCCATAAAAGTATAATACCAATATTTTGCATTATACCGAAACGTTACCGCGGTTGGTGGTCAAACGCAGAGGCGAGATATTATTTTTCGTCATTCAGTGATATTTGAGTTTAATAGTTTATACGCATTACGAGTATATCAGTAATGATTCGGTTATTATAATTAATCAAAGGTATGAGAAAATAAAAAATTACAAAACTCGCACCAAACAATTTGTTGTCGTCGTATGATACGATAAAAAAATAATATTGTAAAAATGTACCTATACAAAAATAATGGAAATTTTAATAGATTTATAATAATTTATGTGATTTATAATATTTAAAAAAGTTTTTATTTCGTTTATCTTTTATGGTCGATAACAACTGTTATGTGTTATTACGTTTTGGTTAAACTAAACGCCTTATTCAAACATTGAATATATCGAAAAAAACATTTTTAAGAAATACACTAAATAATATGAATGTTGGAATAAAATATAACAGATTAAGTAAAAATATTAGTACCTAATATGAAAGTTGACCATATTTTATAACCCAGTTAGATTTAAATAGTTTTTTAAAAAAAATCGAAAATGTTTAAAATTAATAGTTAATTATATTTTGAATTATCTTAGAAGCTAAATTAATCAAACAATTCAACGTCTGAATCCAAATTAAGTTTAATTTTAAATATTATGGTTTTTTTAAAATACTAATTAAAATAATAAAATTAATACATCAATACTTGTTTTATGATAAAAACGTCATAAAAGTAACACTTTAAATAATAACAAAATTTAAATTATTATACATTGTTTTTAAGAAATTATTTTTGTTATATATATTTTAATTTAAAAAATTATAAATTTATATATTAAATATATCTATAAATTAAATTAGCTGAAATGTAATTAAAATGTCTTAACAAATTAGTAACGTTGGCAATTGATTTATGTTTAAACATTGATATCCTTGTATTTGTTTGATATCATATCGCCATATCGATAGACTACAAATTGATATTGAAATAAAATAATAAACAATTGAATATGTATTATGTTAGTACCTATATATTAGTATATATTTATTTGTTTTTAATTTATCGTTGTTGACAATTATATTATTTATTAAATTTAAATAATTTATTTTTCTTATTTTAGTCAAATGCGGTATAAAGATCAAATTGTATGTCATAAAAATTATTTTATAATAGAATAATTTATAGGTATTTTAAATAAATTCTTCAATGACATCGCAATATATTTACGATTCTTATTAATATCGATATCATTAAATTTAAAATAAAGTTAGTAAGTATCATAATCATAATTAATAATTTTATATCGTTTTTGTTTAGCGTTAAATATCAATACTTTTACACAACAGTTTTACACTATTTTATCCCTCGTCCAAGAGGTTTATTAAAAAATGTAACGATTTTCTCGAGTACCTATGTATTGATTTTATTTTATATTTCTACACTTCTATACATGTTATTTTTATTATTGTTGCTTACACATGATTTTACAATAAAATACGTAAATTTCGTTTATAACAAACGTCGAGTTATGTTGAATTTGTTAAAGATTTGTTTTATAAAAAAGTAAAATAATATTGTACCGAGTACATTTTTCTTCTATTGATTATCTCTAAATATATAATATTTATTTTCGTTCGTTTTCTTTTTGAAGAAATTCATTGACACATATTTAATAAACATATTTGACATTATATGGAATATAAACAATTCGTTCTTTTTTTTTAGAGATAATCGCTCGATGATGATGTTAAAAATTAAAAAAATCAAATAATTATTCTTTACATATTATATTATACCCATGACAATTAACAATTATTTATTCGATACCATACCAATTTCGGGATATAAATACTCCGTACATCATATAAACGAGACGTCGGACAATAATGACCGAGAATTTTAATAAAAATTATATCACTTCGCGCGAGTACAGCAATATTATAACACACGTTTTCAATGGCGATGGGCTCTCCGATAATGGCGGAACATTGCCGCAAACGATCTCTGCGGGCATACGCGGAGAATCGTGGGAACGTTTGTAACATTCTCGTCGTTGGCGTTTATACAATTCTATTTTCTCGAACGCGGTTTTCCTTTGAAAAATATTTTTCCTCCGAAACGCCGACGTAATAAAACAAAATAATTAAATAATAAAGTGACATAAGATTTACTAGATGATAATGTTAAATTAACGGATTTTACAAGTCGTCTATAGATAGGGGAAGGTTATAAGTTACACGATAATATTATTATCCGGTTGCGCGTCGGCGGAAAAGTCGAGTGGTCTTCAAAATCGTTTAAAAACAAAAAATACATTATACAGAGGCGAACGTAAACGAGTTAAAAAAATATACGTTAGTCTAGCATCTTTAGATGAATATTAAATCAAATATTTGTCTTCGGGCTAGTGCCTAGTAGCAGAGATAATAATGTTTTATATTACAATAATTGAAATATTGTTTTTTCATATTTTTCCTCGCGGCGTTTCGTTGTTTCGACAATTCGTAGGAATACCTAACTAATTTTAGAAACAAAAATAACGCGTCATTTAAAATACTATAACTATTTATCTATTTAATTTAACTTGTTCTATTAGAATAGAAAAAAAAACAAACATCGACCTAATAGTAATACATAATACTAATATATTATACGAATATATCATTTTATTACCGGACAAAGTGTTTGAAATATTGCGATCGGACTGGCAAATTTTTTTAACTTATCCCTAAAGGGTTTTCATCAAGGTTTAGATAATCATCATGATTATCTATTATATAATTGATTTGTTACGGACACGTAATTATTTATAGTTTTCAATCTCCTTACCATAGATATTTTATTATTAATAAAGGAATGGATAATAAAACATTCCTATCATAGCTTCTTCATACGGGAATGAGACATATTTTAGGAAAGAGAGAACACCGAAATTCAATGGATAATTTACGAAAAAGGCAAATTGAGCCTTTTTTTATGTAAATAATGACACCATAACCTCAAAAATTTACAATAATTCTCATGTAAATTGCATTAAGGGACACAAATTGTATTTTATTATTTATGCTCTTTGCCGATCATGCGATTGTGTGAATATTCACGGAAACAAATTCCTTGAACTTGTACCTTGCCCCTGTAGCGTGTTACCTAATCTAACCTACCTCCGATATCTCGGTGTACGGCGTACGGGTCCACACAGTTATTTTTCTGTCTCTTAATTTTTCCATTTTTTTTTTTTTCATTTTATTATTGTGAGTGCAGCGAGAATCAACATAGTGGAACACTCGTATTATATTCTATATACACACAGTGACTGTACGCGCGTTGTATTGTGTTATCGGACAAAGAGGTGTTATTAAATCAAATATGTATAAGACGCGCTCGAATATATATGTATACTATTACGGAGAATAAATACGTTGGAACGATGATTTTGTTTTCTGATCACAAAAATATTTTAAGTATAAATTATAAATCGTATATGCCTTAAAATAACGTGAGTGCATTTTTCGAGTTCATGACAAGAATGCATTTCTTCCGTTAACGATCATTATAAATAATGCATAAATACGTATAAGTTATAATTATTATTTTCTATAGTATAATACAGAAATAGTATTGTATCAGAATTTCATGTTAGTGAATTTCATTGTCGATAGGGATTGTTTTTACGTTTTCAATTTGATTTCTATTATTTTTCTAACACGAGGTGTAGTATTATTTTTTAGTAATGAAACTATTTCTACTTCTACTTCGCATTACACTACCACCTCTAGATCCACCTCCCCATAAATCTTGATTATGTAACTATTTGTATTTTGTATGTTATTGAAAACAAATTACGTTTACGTATTAGTGAAAAGAGAATGGGAAAGAGACAAATAGAATTTATATTGTAGTAGTGTTAGTATTGTAAAAAACTAAAAAATGGGTATCAATAAGTTAGGTTAGTATTTTTGATTTTATAAAATATAATACTTGAATTAAAATACAATTATACGATTCAGAACATTATTTATAAATATTTTTGATGTTAGAAAATAATTAAACAACATAAAATATGTAAAATTAGTTTTAAATTAGGTATAATATTTTAGAATAATTAATTACTAAATAGTGCAAAATAATTAATAACTACACAATTATCAGTTTAACATTTTTTTTTATTTTGCAAAATTTTAATGAGACTATAAAGACAAAAAAACAAAATCACTTGAAATAATACAATGATTCGTATGTTTTATGATATATAATATTATCATTAACACATCATTTCAAGGCTGGACATTAACGAGTAAAAAGTTAAATTAATTTTAATTAAGTATTTAAGTTATATAACAAGTTATATTTTATCAAAATTACCAAGTTATTTTTTACTTAATTATTTGTTTATGTTAATTTAAGTTAAATAATTAACTACTTTTATAGAAAATAAAAATTAGTTTTAATTTATTGGATAGTATTATAGTAATAATTATATTTTAGTAATTTTAAGTTTGTGAATATAAAGGTAGGTACTAAAAAAAATGATAAACATTGAGAGCAAAACGAAAATATATATTTGTTTAAATTAAATTATGTATGTTAAACAATTAACATATTGTTAAATTTACTTTATTGTTTTTAACTTTAAATTTAACTAAAACGTTTTTGGAATAACTTATTTAAACAAGCTAAAAAAAAATAGTTAACTTGCCCCACAGTTTTGCGTTATTTAAACGCAAATTTTGTTTATGCGAAATTATTTTACTATATAATTTGACGTATTTATATATTATTATACATAGTGTTATCATATTAATTTTTTTCATTCCAGGGAAGACGGCGCACGTCGCCAACGCGTTTCTATTGTTCCCCTTCGGTCGACTAATAATAGTAATAATAAAAGAAATATATAATAATATATACTTTAAATGCATTTTAAACAGTTTTTTTTATACAATAGAGGCGTACGCGACCCAAGTAGACGGTTGTATAGTACGTTTCCGGTAATCATTTCTATCCTTTAAAGCACATGCATGTGACACACACCGGACGACGATTGTTGGTGCAGTGTTTCTCAAAAAGTCAGAACGAATACAAGACCCTGTGTAACCAGTTACCGGGTTGTCGGTGGTTTTAATAAAAATAGAGTGTACGTATACCTATTATAATGATAAAACTAGTAAAACTAGTAAAATAAATATTGATGAATTGACAATTAATAATAATTATTTATGAAATGCCTGTTTTACATGTATTTATTGAATTAATTATTATACTTTTCAGATTCCTACAACAGAATATGTTTAACTATATAGAACGCAGTAGTATTTATTTTTTATGATTAAAAATAATCTTTCATGAAACGTTCAAAATAGTACAATTTATAAAACTTTAAAACCTTAATCTAGTCCGGAAACGACATTTTACGAACCATGCTCATCCCGGTGTTGTTTCCGATGACTGAACGCGCCGAATACGAAATTCGCAATCTTCCGTCTGGTTTATACCAGGTTCATGGTTATAACTAATAATATAATATAGTTCATAGGTACCATATATTATATAGTATACCTGAAAACCGCCTGTTTAACTATTGTAGCGCTATATTACACTAATTGCTTATTCAACGAACGCTCCAGAGTGTAACTCGCG
Source organism: Eriosoma lanigerum (assembly GCA_013282895.1). Classification (NCBI taxonomy): domain Eukaryota; kingdom Metazoa; phylum Arthropoda; class Insecta; order Hemiptera; family Aphididae; genus Eriosoma; species Eriosoma lanigerum. Next base: position 364,224 of record CM023360.1, on the reverse strand, counting down.
CTCGCGTCCGACCCGCGATGATTCAACGTACGTTAAAAAAAAAAAAAAAAATTTTTAATTTATTTCTTTTCGTTATTTCAATTCCATTGAAAAAAAACCCCAATGCACGTTCGAGGTATGATAATCTTTCCCCCTAGAATGATAATAATTTTAACATCACCAAGGTTATAATAATAATAATAATATATTATATATATATATATATATAAATATAAATTTCAAATTTCTGTTGGTTTTTAGAATCAGATCAATGTGTTATCTTGAATAATATAGTTGTGTATATTTGCTATAAAAAGGGTTACAATTAAAACGACAGTGACTATTTGCAAAACGAATAAAGACTTTTCACGATTCAATTAATGCTAGAAAAAACAATTTATAATACAAGTTTAATAAAAATTACATTTTATATTTTCAGAGAACACGCGTTTACGTAAAATATAATTTTTCTTAGACATGTTTTTATTTTTGTTAACTTGAAGTGACTGTATATTTTATGTTATATAGTACCTACTATATGTAAATTGACCAGTCCACTAGACATCCGTTTGTATATATTATTATAATAAGTACCAACTCAGACGTGAAAATTATAAAAATAATAATAATAACCCAAGATCAAATATCGAAGGGTAGTCTAGACATTGTGAATTAATATAATATACAATTTAAACAATAAAATATCGACTTTGAATATTAAAATATTTATCGTTAGAAGAATATATTATTAGGTAGATACCTAAACGAATTATATATGCATTGTAAAAATAAAAAATAAATATAATTATGTTGTTGAAGACTTAAGAAGCTAAATCTAAAAAATAATATTCAGTAAATTTACATAAAACGAATAATGTGATTTTTTTATGTTTAGATTTTAGAACGAAATTTCATGTGAAACGTGTTATAGTAAACTAACCGCATTATAACCATAAGAAAATAAATACAATTTGATAAAATAATTATTTTTAGATTATTAGATAAATACCTACAACAATATTTGTTTAGATTAGAATAGCACGTCAACTATTCCTCTAACAAAATATTGTTGTATATTAGGAAACAAAATTAAATATATTAAATAAACATTTTGTTAAAATTAGGTGTGAATCAATTAAAAAGTTAACGCTAAGTTAATTTGAATTATGTTTTTTGACGAATTACTTTTTTTGATGGTAAATTATATTAACGAGTTAATTTTTTTTAAAAATATCATGTTAGTCTTTATACTTGAATACTTTTTTTTGAAGTTAATTTGATAAGTAACTTATATACTTTAAAATAAAATAAAAAATTGTTTTAATTTATTGGATAGTATATATTATATTATAATAACTTTAAATTTGTCAATATAAAGTAAAATGTAGGTCTTGAACGTTCACAAGAGGCGTTTTAGTTATTTAAACTGTCCGTAAATTTATTCGAAAATTTTAGTAGTGCTTTACAAAATGTTGACATTTATAATACTTTTTCTAGATAGATCACTTAATGTTGCTTATTAACCCTCTCTTCGAATTTTTGTGTGGTAAATGGTACTTATAAAAATATGATATAAATTTTAAGTAAAACGAAAATATAAAAATTTAAAATTAAACTAGGTGTATAATATTAATATATTGGTTTTTAAAAATTAATATATTTAAATTTCTATACAGCATAAAAAACAAATTTTCGATTGTGGAAGGTGACCATAGGAACGAATTTTAAACGAATGAGTTAGATAAATAAATATTTAATAAAATGTTGCCGGACTCCGCGGAATCCGTCGTAAGGTCGGCGAACCGCAAGCGGCGGACGCACGAGGCTGAGAACAGGCGTTATATTGTCATGATGGGTACCTATAGTACCTCGGGACGACCATAATAGTATAATTTATACCCGCGTACCACGATGATGTAACCGCACAGCGATGCTAATTACCCGGTTATGTGTGCATAGAACAATGCGTATACTTATCTCTGGCGGCGGAATAATACGATAATTTTATTTACGATGTTATAAGAATATTATAATACATAGTATAAACCATACATCTGCACCTGCCCGCCCATGTTCGGTCGCGTCGAAGAGATTGTAATAATAATATAATATTCAAAACAATACTAGATATAATTGAATTTAACATCGATCCGGAAAAGATAGAAATTATATACGAAAAACCGACAATTAAGGTGACTACTGTAGAAATGTTATAATTAGAAGTATTTATATCTTCTTTAAATTCTTAAATTCTTTGTTTTTTTTTGTCCTTTATAATAGGCAATATATTCTCTTAATATTCTTATATAAATCTAGATGCTTTATACTATTTAAAATGCAATATATAATTTTAATGTAAGTACTCTAAAAAAGTTATAATTAATAAATTTATTTTAATTACAAATTCCCAACAGTTTTCTTTTTACCTATCTAATTTAAACACCAAATAAGTAATAAATACTGGAATTAAATAATAATATTGAAAATTTTATTATTATTGAATATTTTCTAAACCTTTAAATATGCTTCTTTTTTATGTAAAATAATTATTTTAAACTATGACTTGTAAAGTTCATATGTATCTTATCTTTAGTCTTCATAAAAAAAAAATAAATATGTAAAATCACTATTAAAATAAGTTAAGAAATTAACGTTCCTTAAAATAATCGAGAAAAATCATTAAAACTCTGGGGATAAAATAGAAAGACACGCGATCTAACCTCAACAATTTTTGTTATCAATAAGAAATAACATAGACTTTAACCTTTTAACTTTATTTAAAACTTGATATCAAAAATTGTCAATAATTAAAATTAAATTTTTTTTAATTGAAAATGTATGACATTTTTAGCAAATTACCTACTAAAATATATTTGTTTTTAAACTTTTACAAAAACTGTTTAATTTTGATTTTTCTTAAATGGAAAATTTTTTTTTATTGTTAAAAATGTATTATTTTTAAATGTTCAAATTTGTCCATTATTGTAATAATATCTACTATACCTTTTTTACTTAATCAAATATATTTAAGCTGAATGACATTAAATAATTTTGTTAACAATAATAGTTTAAGAAAGAGACGAGATTATAAAAACCCTTGAGTCATTTTCCATACGTGTAACTGTAAAAACTTTTGTAAATAGCAGTCAACAATTTATTATAAAATAAATTAATAGAAATAGTACAACCTGGACTGTTTTTTAAACACGATTTTGATATATCGACTATATGTAAATTATATTATATTATATATACTATATCATCAGGAGTCACCAACTGGCGGACCGCGAACACTTTTTTTATGGACCCTTATCCACGGAGTAATTTTTAAATTTGTATAATATAAATATAGAAACTATAAATACAAATTAAAAAATTATATATACCTACTTATTAACGTGTGTAAAATACAATTTGAATAAATAACTAAGTATAAATACAAATTTATAAAATATATATACCTATTTATTAACGTGTGTAAGTCATTGAAACTGTTTGGACCGAGGAAAGTTTGTTAAGTTTCAAAACGGACCCCCATAGAAATTAGTTGGTGACCCCTGTACTATATGTTTATTATAATAAGTATTATAAGTACTAGTGAATTGAGTGAAAAACGTTAACTATTTTTCGAAACTATAATTATTGTAAACTGATTATATAATATGATTTTGCTATTTCGAGGGGGGCAACGATTTCATTGTCTTAATCATTTCAGTGAGCCATCCGGTGTGCCTTAATTGACATCGTAAAATAAACGTGAATACTCATAAAGTCATTAAACAATAATAATCGACGTCATAGACACTGATAAATAAGTAAAATATTATTATTAATTTTGGTGGTATAAATTTACTGCGCTTTAGTTATCTACTTAAGATGATTATGATCATTTTCATTGTTTGGTTTTTGCGCGCCCTCGCGTAGGTACCTTACAGACAATATGTCTTGAAAACAAAAAAGTTAAACACGCTCGTGACGTATTATAATAAAAAAACTAATTATTATTGATTTATTATGACGGTCTAAAATGATAATTTTTAAATCCGGTAATCATTGTTATTTTTATAAACACTTCGTTTTGTTTTATTGTTATTTGTGTAATAATTTAAGACCTAATACTGTAAAAAACAAAACCAATTAAATCCGATTTATAGTCGTTATACAATGCAAACGACGTCATTTATACAAAATATATTTTTGAAACAAAATTCAAACAATATTATACTTTTAAAAACTTCAGTTTGTTCTCTTCTCTTTATCGTTTTTTTTACCATCAGAGCAAACGAGAACTTATTAATAATTTCAAATACGTTCATCTTGTACCTATTATTATTATCATTATTATTATTATTATACCTAAACGTTTAGGTAGCGAAGAGGAAAAAAATATAAATTATAAACATCGTTTACCATGTTTGCACGTCTAACTACGCATTTATAACGATTTACGATGAAAATACATTCAAGATAAAAAAAAATAAATGAGACGACTTGTGAAACGTTAGTTTGTAAAATCAATTATGAAAAATACTATATATCTATTATTATTATATACGCGTTACTTCAACCAAACTAAAAAATTAAAATTTTATTTTTTAAAACGTTGTAGCTATTCATCGAAAATAACTGAAATTCCGAAAAAATAATACAAAACAAAATCGTTAAATATTTGTTGCCGTGTGAAATTAAAAATTTCATAAAAAAAGCTTACATTTTTTACTTTTGTTTTTTTGTAAAACGGGCAGAAAAACGTAGTGAGTCGAATATAAAATTCTTATACGGTTTTTTCTTTACGCTTAAACAAATTTAAACAATCGTAAAATTTAAACTTAAAAAGAAATAATAAATGCTCGCTTTGTCCAAATTATAAGTAAATTCACAAAATGTCTCATATGAAAAAACCGAATTTATTATTTATCATATAATATATTTTAATATTATATTGGGTAGTCAAAAGTAAATCTATCGAAATAAAATTACTGATAAGATTTTTTTCTCATTTACTTGAAACGTTTTTAATTTTAAAAATGGTTTTGTAATAATATTTTCAGGTGGTACATTATGGCTTTTAAAAAGTTCGATAATTTATAGAATCTGAGAGATGCACAAATTTCATCATTCGAATCACTGCTTTATCTGAAATACGATTTCTCATATAAATCAGTAGAAAAATAAATTATCGTGTCTATTTTCAAAATTAGTCTATATATAATTTTTGAAAATTAAGAATTGTAGGTATTGTAGAATTGTGGTAAGAATTGTTACGGAAATGAATATAGAAGGTATGAGAGAGAGAGGAAGATCAAAAAAGAGGTGGATATATGAAATATAGAGTGATATGAAAATAACTGATGTGAATGGACGAAAAGTAAGAGATCGAGATATGTGGTATAGGTTTATAGGGTGATAACAAATTAATATCTGTATAACAGATATAACAAATAGTAATAACAGAAGAATTTATCTATATACCTATTTTAAAACTTATTACAATTTATAAATTTAACATCACAATCTTTTAGGCATGTAAAATAACATATATTATGTTTGGTTATGGTTGCATTTTGAAAACAACAACTATTTTACCCAAAACATTTTATATTAAATACACTTTTAATTTATTATAAAAGGTTAAAAATTCTTGTTTTGATTGCCAATTATTTGCGAACACAGGGAAAAAATCGGAAAAAAGTAATAAGTTCACGGAATGTCCCATATACCCCGGCGTATTATCTTCTTACATACATCGACGTGAAATGAATTTATTTCTGGATGAGATCATCAAAAATAAATATAAAAGAATAACAGCGGCGAAGCGTCCCGTGAGGTCCGCTGCCCACGCAGGGGTCTTCGAAGGGAACGGTCGATCGGTCGCCGAAATATTATCAAGCGTATGATCCAATCGTTAAATATATTTGATATATTATTATTTTCATTTTACTACCATGTGGGGTAGTAGTTGTTTGTCGCCTGTCAGAGGGTTTGTCCTGAAACGGACAATAGCTAGAGTCCGAACTGGCCCGCTGTTGTGGCGTCAGTTTGATAACAATAACACTTCACTCAGACATGCGCATTTATTTTAGAAACAACAATAATTACACAATCTATTGATGCAGTGAATTATAATAATAAAATAATAGGTATTCACAATAATTTTATACTTGAGATACATTAATTATTTTATAATATCAGAATCATATTTCTTTAAATGTATATCTATTGTACTATAATAATAATATTTACTTTATTTTATAATACACAAAATATAAAAACGATTTATAGAAGTCCCATGTACAACGTGTAATTTGATTATTTAGTTTCTTCTTCTAAAATTTACCTAATCTTAATATATTTATTTGTTTTATAGTGTTTTTATTATAATAAATATATCATATTATAATTTTAACATATTATATCAAATAAATTTTTTCAACTATTTAGCAATAAAAACCTAATCGTTTAAAAGAAAAAACTGGCTTATTCCAAAGCGCCTCAGGTTAGCTGTTAGCCGATACATTTGAAATCGTAAAACTTTATTAAATTTACAACAGCCAATTATCAAGATATTAAATAATATTATTAATTTATTATATCATATTTTTTATAGACCTCAGTGGTAATTTTAATTTCAAGATACCCATATTACGAACTATGGAATTGTATATTAAATTTATAATTATTGTAATATAACAAAAGGATAAAGTCTGAACAAAAAAAATGAAACATGTTAATATGGAAAAATCATTTAACATTAATCATAATTAAAATACCTATGCATGTTATTTTAGAAATTAATGATATAGCTTTCGAATAACAATATCAAAAGAATTGATACTCAAAATAATCTTACTATCTCGGTCGATTTAAGATGACACAATCAGACGACTATTAACTATTATTTGTATACGTATCAGAGTCAGTAATACCTTTACGTTTATATTTAAAGTTAAAGTCACATTATTTAAAATGTTAATTGAATTATAAATAGACAATATTGTATTTAAATTATTTAAAAAAGCCATTTAGATATGATAGAAGTTGCCTAATTTAACTTAACCTAACCCAACAATATTATATTCGAAGGGTATTTGTGTTAAGAGTGTTTGTGGAAATTATGAATATTATATTAATATTATTACTATTTTTTATTTGACTTTTTTACTGAACACAACACACGCCTGTTGTATTGAAATATATGATAATAATAATTATGTTTTCGACTTCAGTTTCGAAAAGGGTTGAGGAAGGGGTAACGTACCTTACATATACGCGATACGTTTATAACAATAATTATTATTGTGCACCTGAGATCGCCTCGGACCTGCATATGTAGGCTCACATACACGCGCACGCGCATCGTCTTCGCACACAGTTAACCGTCGCCCACGATCGTACGAGCACACGTCAGCCGGACCACGGACACGCATGGTGCATATTCTTCTTCACACGCCACTCATCGTCCGCAAAGAAGCTCTGGTGTTCCATTGACATACCGCAATAATAATAATCACATATACCACGGTTACCTACGCCGAACGATATTTTTGTAATAGGTACGCCTATCCTATATATTTTAAAAAATACCATGGTTGTCGCCGGCACGAGGGTCGTTCTAACTGCGGTCACGTTGTTCGCATGGTTTGCGACAGGTCAGTATATATAGACATTAAAATATTAAATTTTATGCAATTTGTTTTATATCCATTAAGCTAACTAATACGCGTTCATTGGAGGCGATATAGTTTTCGATTTATCTGCAAATTTTATATTGGGACGTCTGCGAATTTTTGCATCTCTAGATGAGGTTTTATACGTATATTTTCCCAATTTGATTACTTTTTTTATAGACTACCAATAGGTGTTTAAAAATTACTTCGAGTCAAATTTTGGGTATATATATATGGTATTATAACCATAAACCAATCGTTGTAAATCGCTTGAAATTGTGATTCATCGATACCATATCACCTCCAATATTATTTTATCTTAATACGAAATAGCTTGCTATATTATAGCTATATTATTAGCTATATTATATTTCCCCTGTTAAAATATATACAATATTATAATAAACATGCTGTGAGTTGTCTGTGAGTAATAATAACAATAATAATAATAATATAAAAAAAAAAAAAATGAAAAAACAAAACACGATAAAATAATGGTAATATTAATAACAACAGACAATATTAGGAATCGTATACGAATGAACATTAACTCGGACAACCTCGAGTGTAACGGGTTAATAAACTCATAATATAGTGTGTATACGAAATTACAATAATAATAATAATATATGATTTTTCGATCGAGAAAATTTTATCGATTAAAGACAAAAGATTTTATTTTAATCTATCATTCATCGAGTATAATGTGTGATTTAAATTATTACTTTCATATATTATTATACATATAGGTAAATAGTAAATAAAATACGGTTTCTGAACGTTTAAGCATAATAGCTAAACTATATCATATTTTTTATGGTTTACGTTTGTTGTATTTTTTGACGAAGACTTGAACGGTCGGCACATTTTTCTGTTGATTTGTTTTTCGGTTAATGATATACATTTTCAATATTTTATTTCAAACGTACAAAACTACAGTATTATTAATAATATAGTATATGGAAATTATTAAGTTTTTAATTCAATTGTTTGTACCTCTCTCAAGAAATATAATTATATAATTGACGATTTCACGTTAAATATTTTTTTTATATATATTATTTTTTTTTCTTTCGGCGGATTTTATTTTGTGCACGCAGACGACTTCACAACACATATTATTATCGTGAATTAATGACCGGCAAAGTGAAGGTTATGTTTGAAAATAACGAACAAAATTTTACGTTTCCATAGAACTTCCTGTTTATACAACAAATGCATCTTCTTAAAAACATATATGTTTAAAAAAATCATTTGTTGCACGTAGTCAACCTGCAGGGGGTACTAAAATATATCAAACGGTTTATTTTTTAACATTTAATATATTTGTGTTTATTTCATGATATAATAGGACAGATTTTTCTGATTTGTAGTAAATTTTTTATTCGTTTGAAATTTCAATATTATTTTTCATAATAGAATCAGGTTGATTTGAATTCCCTACAGCGTCGTCATCGTGTACGCCGACAATCGTTGTCATTATAACGTATATTATTATGCATAAACAAAAACCTAACTACACATCCTTTTTTTTTTAAACATAATACGACGTAGGTACTTACTATGAGAAAAAAAGAGCGGATCGTGTAACGGACAACTAATGTTTTGTTTAAAAGTACGTTCTTTTCAACAAAAATAATATAAAAAATAACATTTTTATTCATGCCCGGGAACGGGGGAAAATAAATTAGAATTTTTCCCCAAATTATTTACATTTTTTAATGGTTTAAAAAAATATATATACAACGTCGATATGCTAATAAAAAATTAAAGATTAAAAATATTTTTTTTATTATGATAAAAATAGTATTTTACGTACCCGAAAATATATTATACTATTATTTTGTTTAAATTATATTTTATACTAGCCTCGGCGGTCAATATACGATTTGTTAGGTAATTATATCTTTAATAAAAATAATTTATAAATAAATTTAGCCTCCGACCGCAGTGGTAAACATTCATGTTCGGTGTAAAACAGAGTTATTGAAGACAATGCTCAGAGGGCTCATGACCTTCAGAAAAGAATATCGTTTAAAAACATTACACTATTGTCGGTACCTTCGCTGTCACAAAAGAATAATATAATATCTTGAAAATGTTTATTATTTCGAAAAGCTTGCACCTACGCACGAAAAAAAAAATGTTCTTGAACCTATATAACAACAATAGGTGTAATATTCAAAAAAATATATGACGTACATTGTAAAATAATAGTAATATTCTATCTCCTCGAAGGGGTTTGGTTTATACCTAGGTACGTATGTTTTTATCAAAATCAAAGTCAAACCCCAAAACCTATATGAATAATAAGAAAAAAAGATAATTAACTGATCAGGGTTTAAATTTTTGTTCAGTTCACGAATACAATGGCCATAAGGATATTTGATAAATAATCATTTTTCTTCGTCCATCCGTCTAGCTGTCATAATATCATATATTGCATTGTCTTTTTAATCGAATACTATAATAATTATTTATAATATTTAAAACGAATTAAAATATATACAATGAAATATTCGTATTTTGAAATAATAAATGATACGACGACACGACATTAGACGACTGCGATGTCTGCAGTATAATAATAATACACGAATGCGTTTTTGAATAATTTATAATAGATAATTATCCATTTTTCTGTACTATGAAGATGATGTTTTCGAAAACGATGTTTTAAATTGATGTTTCCAAGTGTAGAGAACGGAAGTCACAGGGTGGTACGTTTACCCTAAGAGTGGTTAGTTTTGTAGTAAATCGTGACTAAAAGTACCAATGATGACGCATAATTATTCTCATGAATACTAATTATTATATTATAGTGTCATTGTTAAATCGTGAATTTTAATATAATTTAATTTCTCCGAAAATAATATATTTGATCGAGTATTTATATTTCACATAAAAAAACAATTACGTCAATTTAGATTTCATAGAATTCGATTTGTAAATAATAATTTTACTTAAAAATATTTATTTTTGTCCAATACATTTATAATTATAAATCAATTTGTAAAATATAAATTATTATATTAGTTTAAAAGCGGTTCTATATTCTATATTCGATAAAATCTTAAATTACTCGTATATTTCTGAAACGTATCTACTTTGAATGTTACAATGATTTCCGTAACATAATGTAAATTTTATTGTAAATTATATTCGCTTCAACTGTTTTTTTTTACTAATAAAATAACAATTTACATGACTTGATCTATACTTATTACTATGTAATATGTTTTAATTATTAAACTATCTACCATTTTATTATTTATTTCCATTATTTTGTTGACACATAATAATAATACTTTTATGTTGATCATAATAGTTTCACTCCAAAACCATATTTTATTTTTTCATTTACGCAATATTCTTACGTCTACTCGCTTATTAAAATCATAATAATAGACGTATTATTATGGAGGGTCAAGCAGTTAACGCGAGCAATAAACGATTTTACGACAGGGACCGACAGATGGTCGGGGTTTTTTTGCTGCCGGTGTAAAAAAACAATTAAATAAATATATTTTCTCACGTAACGATATTCGACGAAGACAAAACACGATTTGTCCTTCACAGGACTGATGGTCGCGACCATTGGACAAGGACATGCTGGACAACTAGTTATTAGTAAGAACAATAAAAGTAAATAAATAAATGAATAAAATATTATACGACGAGAAAAATAAAGCTGAACAATTTGTTGAAAACAAAATCCCATCGGGTGTTAGTATTTATGACGTTATTTTTATGTTTCAAACGGCGATAATTATTATTATTATGATTATTATTATTATTATCAGAGTTTTTAAATTTTTAGATTTTTCTTTCCGTAGGTATACCTAAGTAATTTTATTTTTTTGAGAATTATAATATTATTTATTTACCGTTTATAGGTCAAAGAATTACGACCATTCAGTTGGACGGTACTCAGTATTTCATCAGCAGAATGAACCCGTATTCACCGGAACTAAGCTATTTCTTGGCCTATGAATATTGTCGTTCAATCGGACTACAGTTGGCTTCGTTTGAAACGTTGGAAAAGACCAACTCCATATCAGATTTCTTAAGGAACGCTGGTAAGTGTTATTATTACCATTTATTATTTGAACAAAATAGTTTTCAACCAACACTATATAGTTCGGGTTGGGCCCACGTACGGTTTGGTAAGGTTGGAATGGTAAATAAGAAGTATACATTTACAGGTGCTGTACAAATATATATACCATACTCCCGAAAACAAATAATGCACCTGATGGTGTCCTAATGCATTTATGTTATAAACATTTCAAGTCTGAATGTAAAACTCGAGTCAATTTTAAGCGATATTTTAAATACCTGTATGTTAGACAACACGATTTATGAATCACTTAAGATCGTATTTCACATTATTATTATCTTATAAAGACACATCGAATATAATATTATTTGATTTTTAACGGTCTTCATAGTTATCATAGTAATCCAAGTTATAACTGATAATTTACTACATTTTAACAATACATACTCGAAATATGAATAGATAAATAAATATTCCTAGTCTGTATAACAAAATAATACATTTCATACTGCTACCGAAATCTTATTAAATAAAATCGACGTTATCAAACCTACGTCTTTTACAAATGAAATATTCTTAAACAATTTATGTTTTGGCACATATGCAAATTATAAAACTACTTTGAAAATATTTTTTTTTGCATATTACTGTGTAAATCATGATATTAAACAGATAACCTTTAGATTGAGTAGATTTAGAAGATGGCGGAATTTTATTAAATTAGAAATTAAAATTCAATATCATTAAAAACTATGATAAGATTTATTTTTTTAATTAATTATGATCTAATGTAATAAAATTAGACGTTTAGTTCCTAACCAATATTATGTTTTACTCTTATATAATAATAATTACTCGTTAACGTGTTTGAACGTTTAAAAAATAATACGAGAACGTAAAAATTGAATAATTTCTCTTTGGAGTTCTAAATGGAAATTGTGTACGGTACCTTAAATGTGTATATTATGTGTATTTGCAAATCGCGCACTAGACAATTACAATCGCGCGTGTGAGAAAAACTAAAAATAATAAAAATTAAATAGAGAAATTTCTATTGTAAAACTATAATAAACACAATACTGGTCTCGTAGAAGAAGAATAATATAAAATTGGTCGGTCAGAATGGTCATCGGAATTAATTTGATAAATTTGATTTTCGTTTGTTTTACAGGTTACAATAAGTTCGACTATTGGACATCCGGAAACAGATTGGGCACGGATATGCTCATCTGGATGTCTACCGGTCTACCATTTAACACGACTTTCAATCAAATGAAACGGCCTAGTCCGGACGGAAATGGTTTGGACAATGAAGAGCTGAAAATGAGTGCCAGGCCAGAATTGCCCATCGCCAGGAAAAAGAGGTTAGGAACTTTCGATGTAACCTATCTATGTGACCACAAAACTGGTAACTGATCGATTATTATTATGTTTAATTACGGTTTCACAGAGGCGAGAGTGACTCCCGGGACGGATGCGTCGCGATCAAAGCACCAAACATGGACTGGGTGACGGCCGACTGTAGCGACCTGAAAGATTTCATTTGCGAGCAGACCCGGTGTTATTATTATAATTACGGGTCGATTCCAGTGTCCTCCAGCCAGGGGTAAGCAGGTGAGAATTCATTATTAGACGAGACTTGGCATCAAAATATATAAACGCTAATGCACAAATCCTCGTGAATTTTCAAACATCTCCAACGTCGGCATTTGTCCAATTTTTTATTTACAATAATTTTGATTGATGATGCGATTATAGTTTGTCTTACTCTCTAAGTTATTATAATAAAGCCGACGATGGTTTTCATGTCAATAAATTTACAAAATCGATATTCCAAGGAAATATTTTCAATTTAACGAAAAACATGTATACGTATGCGTTTTCTTTTGTTGTTTTAATTTTTGTGATGTCCAATTAGTTAGCTCTAATAAACTTAAATTTATTTCATTTTCTTCGCTTAATCGTATCGCGATTATATTATATTACTTTATCACACGTTTAGGACTTCAAATTTATCATTTATAGCACTATGCGTATTGAAATAATGTTATATTTTTCTAGCTTTAGTCACAAACCGAAACATCCACCAGCAGCTGCACTCTATTCGACAGCTATTCCTTCGGCGGTAAATAATACCGCTCCTATTCCTAATCCGACCATTATAACCTCGACCACTATCCCTCCGACTACTACTACTTCGACCTCTGCCACTATTACTACCACTCCAACGATCATAACCTCCACTGACGTAAACACTTCGCCTGTTTTCAAGACGACCACGTCGGGTACAACTACCACGACCATGACCACGACCACGACCACGACTGCGAGTGAACCGGTAGACGAGCAAGCTTCCGTAGAATCCGCGGGACTGGAAACTGATTGGACTGCGGCAACTACCCTAGCGGATCAGACTGCGACCGAGCGACAGACTTTTCCGCAAGAATCACAGACGGAACAACAGCCGACCGTTGCCAGTGAACAACAGTCGGACTACTATACCACAACCGAATTGCCAAGTCTAATACAAATTCATAATCTACAGCAACACGAACAACAATTGCATGACCGGCTACAGCGGAACGATCAGCCAGAAAATGATCAAGAGTCACACGAGGCTCGCGAGCACAACGGCGGTACGTACGCGTTTGAATCGCTGGAGAAAGCGTTCGCCACCGCGGTACCACACAAAATCCGGGCAACCAAAGATCTTGAACAACAGCCTAAAGACGTGGCCAGTGGCGATGCTCCGTTACCGTGGTCATGGGCCAAAGACATAATGTTGCAAAAACCCGTGTTGCGAAAAACATCTCAAGAAGTGGTTTAACGTGGTTTATTTTTGAACAAAAAAGAACCAAAATTAATTTCCCATAAAACCGGTGTGCATAGAATTAATAATTTATTTAAACAAATATTCTATCTTTATGTTCACAATATGTATTATAATAATATTATAAATGGAAAACAAAAACCCTTAAAGTTTTGATCTCTTCCACGCTGAAGGTTAGGTTAGGTTATTTACCACAAGTTACAACCGTTCACGTAGAAGATTTTAAGTTTTTATAAAACAAATTACGTTCTCATCTGCGGTGTATACGAGTGTATAATGGCGGTATATTATATGTATTATTCAATGTGATTATTATGTATTTTTTTATATCAATAATCTAGAAAACTAACAAAAACAATGAACAAACCGAATCGATGGGACAACGTAAGAAAAAGTACTGTCTATAATATAATTTGTAAAGTTTTACATTTTCATAATATTATACTCATTATTTTACATTAAATTATAAATATATTTTCTTTTGCGTCCACTGTCGGATTATGTTTTTTTTGTAAATATTATTTTTATTACTTTTAGTATAGCTTTAGATGAGATACCTATATTTCTCTATTGTTTTCGAACCGAAGATGTATTTTTTTGATATATATATTTACAACGATAACTGATCGTACTTTTAATAAAACTATACACAATAATATATAATAATATAATATTATCATGGCGTTTGTAATTATATATTATAATCGTTATCACGGTTACCTTATCTATAAAAAATAACCACGGTTGATACTCACCAACCGTTGATGACGCCTTCGACGTTGAGCATGGGCACAATCTTAAATACGTATGTGTCTCGCGCTTTCTTGGCGGTTATCGTACCGCCGCAGAGATACTCGATGACGCCGTCAATTACCCAGGAAGAGCTGGTTTCGCCAGGATGAACGCGAGAAGTCAAGTACACAACAGAGCGGTCCTGCCAAGATACAAAAAATTTAAAAAGTAATCACAGGATATAATTATAATAAAGACTGAAATTTTAAGTATGAGAAAATAATTTGCAAAACTGACGTAAAATATAAAAAAAAATCACTATAGAAATGCGTTCAACATTTATGTTATTACCTATTAGGAACATAATTTAAAAACGCATGATTTTTAGTATTTTAAATTACGTATTAATAATTAGGTTATATTTTTCTCTTCTGTATCTAAAAATACATATAAACTCATTTCTGTATATTTTGATAGTAAAATTCCACAATAATAAATTGTGGTTTGTAATCATATTATTATTATGATTTATTTATAATTTATATATTATATTGAAGAAAATATCTATTAAGAATTTCATAAAAAGTTAATTTTCCGAAAATACATGATACAAATTACATGGGTACCAAGAAAAAAAAAGTTGATAACAATTTACTATAATAGTAGTTGTTCTCAATCTTTTATACTTCATCTTTATTTTCTACAAACTTGATTTCTTATATCAAAAAAAAAAAAAGTAGATACATAGTAAAATGTTGTAGTAATAATTTACAACTAGTTGATTAAAATAATCTATAATAAGTTATTAGTTTGTGATAAGTTAATTTTAAATGTAATTCTTCAAATTTGTTCACCAATGTATTACCTCATGCAATATCTACTTAAGTTCCTTTCCGAAAAATAATTTCCCTCAAGTTGAGAACTACTAAACTATTATAGTAAACATTATAAAATGTTTACGTTTTTCTAGATATCAGTTCTGGAAATCGCAGAGGAAAGCGCTGATAATTAGAAAAATATAAAAAATACGTCATTTTGTTGTATGGGACAATTGAAAAATAATTTTTCATTGACGTTTTATATGTGAAATTTACTGGATCATAAAAATTTGGAACTTTCCCCTATTCGCGATTGTATTGTGGTTTGTATAATTACTTTAATTTTTTTTTCGTTCGTCTCAACAGATGTAATTGTAATAATTGGAACTTCGTTGTTGTTTAATGTACGGCATATACAGTTCGTACGAAATAGAGTGGTAGTTGGATCAACCGAGTTTTTCCAACTGAAGCATTTGTACTGAAAAATATACGCAATAAGTGTAAAGATCAGTATGTTAACTCGATATATTTGAAAAAACCAAAAAAAATACGTTAACTGAAAATATAAATTATTATTTAGATATTTCAAAATTATTGAGGAAATACAATATGTTAAAATTTAAACGTGTTTTAAACCTTATGTTTTTCTATATTTTTAGAATTTCGATAATATAAGAATATAGATTTTGATATCCACATTCTTCTTCGCCTTACTTTCCAACTCTATGTACCCCATATAGCTGACTCATCCACCCTTGTCCTACACCTCGATAGATTTCGATCACTTTAAATCTCGTCCATTCAAACCAGCTATTTTCATACCATTCTCAATCCTATCTAATCACCCGTTCATTGGTATTCCCTCCCCCTCCTACGTTCCACACTAATTTTCATAACAACTCTCACTGTTATTGAATCATCTCTTCTCATAACATGGCCAAATCATCTTAGCATATTCTCTATCATTTCCCTTATAATTGTAACAATAGTTGTTTGATGTACACACAAACTTATATTTTCTTTTCACCGTTTTGTCCATCTGATTAAATTATGAAAGTTTTATATTTGTTCGTATTACTTTTTAATTGGACTTATAAATTAATCAGATGCCCGACATTTATTATTCCATCTTAATCTGACGTGTCTTTTCCATTTTTCGCTCCTACGATTTTAACGAATTTTGGAGGACTACTTTTGCATAGATTCTTCAAGATCGAAATGGTTTAAAGTATATACAATAATAATACGTTTAATGTTTAATAATAAATTATATATATATATATATATATATATAAATATATGGTAAAAATACGCGAAAAAGTAGTAAGGACCAATAAGACCATTAATATTATTAATAACGTATTAATAGTATTAGATTTTGAGCAGAGCGAGGAATGTATTGTTTCTACAAAGACCTTTTTTTTTTTTTATGTATGAAAACACTTTTTCGGATAGAAATAATTGTTCGATTACACAAGTAGGGTATACTTTCGGTAGCAAATCGTGTCTTCCATTTCTATACCGAATTTCATATAATTGGTACTTTATTTAGCTCATTTTTGAATTTCCCAAAAATTTTTCCTTGAGAAGTGGAAAATTTTTAAAATTACGGTTTCCATTATTTAAAATTTTTTATTTTTTGATTTTTGATTGAGTTTTGATCGTAGGAACTTGAAAATTTTTTTGAGTACTAATATAGATAATATTTACGTTTAGTAAAATTTTGAAACGGCTTGGGTTTTTTTTTTTGGCTAAATATAGAACTTTGAATTTTCTCAAAAATGTTTAATATTACCTACAGTTTTTGGTTTAAAGACATGAAATTTTTATAGAAGCCTACTTATATACTATTTAATCTATTTACAAAATATTTGAAAATCGTGACTGACAATTTTTATCATGAAATGATAACTCCTTGAATATTGTTCATAGGGATTTGATATTTATTTTGCATATTTACATATGTAATTTATATTCGTAGTAAATTTTGGAATGGATTATCAGTATATATTGCAATATGTTGAGATTTGCTCAGAATCGTATTTTCTAATGCTTGAATTCAAATCTTAATAATTATAATAAACCACTAATTTCTCCGAGGATCGAAGGGACGAAGGAAAAATGTCCACAATCGGCCTTTCCCACTTTTTTTTCTTATTTGAATTTGATATTGTTTATATCCGTTCTAAATTTTTAAAAGATTATAGAAATAAATAATAATAACCCTTGGCTTACATTTCAAGGAGAACCTAATAGAAAACGTAACTAAACGTAACGTAACCTTACCTTTTTTGTTTAAATTTCGTTGTTGAGGGCATACAAAGTTTATTTACTTTGCTTATTTAAATTGATTCATAGTTTATTAGATAATATAAACATTTAATATGTTATACATTTTTACTTAAACATTCCTCAAACTTTACTTAACCTTAAATAATTTTTCCCCTTGTTATACGTTTCGGAAACTGTTAATCACATTATTTTTCAAATAATTATTCGATCCAACAATTAACCTAATAATAAATTATTATTTGCTCACCAACAGAGTCGTATATGTGTACGGGTATACGTAAGCTATGTAACATATGTCGCGGTTGAATGGGAACTGAACCGTAAAAGATGCAGTCATGTAAGAGCCGTGTGTTTTGTTACCGCTTTTATAATAATTTCCGTAGTAACAAATGTCCGCGCCGACGCGTCTCCAACCGCTTTTCAGTTCCGTGTAGTTTCTCACCGAAAACATGATCGGTTGCATGCCGTTCCTGTATTGGGAATTATGTTTTTCCATATTCACTATGTTGAATACGTACGGTTTAAATGCCTCCATGTTGGTTACCTACAGGAAATCGGTCGACAATAATATTTATTGACATTTTTTATATTTAATGGAAATCCATATTTAAAAGAATTTTTGATTTTTCGCAGTAATAGACATTTTGTACATTAGTTATCGATTAAGAAAAAAAATCTAGATAAAAATTTATTTTTAAATTTATTAATATTTAAATTGCAATGCTAGGCAATGTTAATGATACATATTTAAACTAAAAAGGGATATAAGGTATATTTCAGAAAAATATAGTTTTATGATAAATTATTATTTGTCGTTATGTGTAACACGTATATTTCTATTAAAAGACTTTTGTTGTATCATTTTCGCCATATATAATTATTTTTAAATATTATTCGTAAAAATTAAACTTTAAATACAAACATTTAATAAATAACCATTCTTATAAAGTAACACATATGTGTGTCAAATCAATTACTAATTTATACTACGAGTACAATGTGTACATATATTATATTTTTATAAATAAAAAATGATAATAATATAATCAAAATACTATGAATGATATATTGTATATATATGATGATATATATTGTGTGCAGTATCGATTTTTGATATATAGTTGTTCACAATAATCATTAACATTTATTGTGATATAATACGTGACATTAAATATAATTTGAAAACATACTTGAAAATAAAACCATTGATTGTGTGATATGGAATTGACGTCGGAATTCAAAATTAAGTCATACTCATAGGTACCTATCTGAAATTAATGAATAAAAACGATATACATGTGTACATACAATGATTTCAGAAATATTTTAATTGTGTGTTTTACAACATTATGCTCACTTTAATAGCTTTCCGTAGATTACCGCTTTCAAAACGCGATTCGAAGAGCAAATGGTCAAAACCCGACTTGACACCTAAATTCCTCTCGTCATCGTTTGTTATCCTGAATAATAATAAAAAAAATGAACTGATAATTTGAAAGCAAGGTTTCTTTAAGTCAAACTGTAAAGTCAGCTGTTTATTACTGTGTGGGATTGCAAATTTCGCCAAAGTTCTCCAATAAATAATCTAAATCGTAGACGGTTAGATCTCCGGAATCTCTCCGTTTGTTAATACTTCGTTCCAGGCATGACAATAATTTGTTGCTGATAAAATAATATTATTTATTAAACAATGTAAAATGTTGTTATTTTTGGAAAGTTTAGCAATATCCAAAAGGCTTTCTTATTATAATAATAAATAATTAGAAGTTCTGGTTTTGTTAATAGTTTAATAGTTTATTTAACTTTCAAATATTATTTATTGTGTAATATAATCATAACATAAAAAAAATATCAATAATTTATATAAATATGTATGCTATTGACTACAAAGTTAAACAAATAGTCGATAAATTATTTTATTCATATAGTTTAATATTATGACTTAGAAATAACATGGAAGTTATTGAACAAGTTTCATTCCACAAAACTAATATTTAGTTATTAAAATTAATGTTTAGTTGATAATCCAAAATCTTTATACAAATATTCTTAAAAAATACCAAATAGAACCATTCTGAAATCAACTTAACATTTAAAATTTTAAGAGTTATTCAATAAAATATGTGATTAAACAAATATTAGATAAATAATAATGATATAAACGTAATGGACACAATAAATAATAACTTTTTTAAGTATTAAATAAAATATAGTTTCACTAAAATTTTGTCTTTTAACAATTACACATAATACAATTATACATATAAATGTATATTATTAAACACCAATAAAATATTTATCCAGGTAATTACATGTTTAGTAGTAATTTCTATGTTAATTATAATATTGTGTAGGAATAAAAGAAAATATTTTATTTTAGATTCTGAGCCAAACGAGAAATATTTTGGTTTTACTAAGATTTTAAAATTTTTTGAATTTAAATTTTTTTTGATGTCTGAAAACATTTTTCTGGTAGAAATAATGGTACGATTACCACGATTAGGGTATGCTATCGGAAGTAAATTACATTAAATTGGTATTTTATTTAACATATTTTTCGAATTTCTCCAAAGTTTTTGTTTGAGATAAGAAAATCTACTAAAAAATGAAGGAAAATCGGCAAAATTACGGTTTCTGTTATTTTGATTTTATATATTTAATAATAATTAATTGAGTTTTTAGAGTTTTAAAAAATTGTTGAGTGTTCTCATAGATAATTTATATACGTGGTAAAATTTTGGAACGGATTATCATTATAATATATTGTATATTTGACATAGAAATCTTAATGATAATAAACACTTATTTCTCCAAGGACCGAAGGAACAAAGGAGACTTTGTTCAAAATCGACTTTTCTGCTTTTTAAATATAAAATTTTTGAATTCAAAATGTTTTGTTTATTATGATCACATTTTTGCCAAGTATTAATATTATTCTTATATTCTATTATAGTTAATTTTATTAAGGAAAATACAAATATTGTACTTGTGAAGTTGTGACACGATTAGTTTCTACGAAACCTATTCAACAAGACTATATTATTATACCTATACTGTTGATTATACAGATAGTAATAAACGTAATCCACTATAATTACATACAATTCTACTTTTTTTATTGATATTTGAAATCGAAATAATAAAATGATATAAACACACGCAAAACCGCTATTAAAAATATTAGAAAGTAGAAAAGTAAGTTAAAAATACTAATAGAAAATAATAATATATATTTGTATATAATATATTAGTATGAATCTTTGAAATTAGATTAGACTATACCTAATAGTGATACCAATTTTTAATTATTTTTTCTTAAAATATGTAATTATAGATTTAGGATTGCAATAATGTATTGTTATGTATGTATTACAGCTCGTATTTTTATATTTAATGGTTAGATATTGTTACGATATAATAAAAAATTATTTTTTACGATCGTATAAACGTATATAGAAATTGTAATATGTATCTTTTAAATCCATTAATTTTATTTTATTCTACATTAATTCTAGTTGTATTGTGTGCATAAAATAATACAGTTTTAAATACATCTATTACTGTTATTAAATCTATCTCTTATGGTTTTTTTTAAGCAAACTGTAATATTTTTGTCTCCGGGACGTTAATAAACATATAATCATCATTACCTACCGAGAAACGTGTACATCATTATTGAATAAACATTCCATCGATTGATCGTCGACTTCGGCTCCGATCCAATCGGGATAGGCAATTTTCACGAACGGAGCGACACTGTTCACACGCTTTGCTATATTCAAATACGCTGATTTGTGTGTTTGAGACTTACGCAGGTTGGCCAACAATTTCATATCGTTTTTCTGTGGAAATTATTATTAAAAATATATTTAAGTTATAATTACAAAATATTGAAAATCTATTTAATTAATTTAAGTATAACATGTAATAAACAATCAGTTAAAAAAATCAATGAAGTATGATTTTATAAATATTTTTTAAATTTTTAATTAACGTTTTTTGTATTTTACTTATAGTAAATTTATTATTAAAATATTTAGTTTAATTTAATTTATTTAAATGGCTTACGTCTATGTTCAAGTCGTTGATTGACGTATTTATCCTCGTCCTGAAAAATAACCGTTGTATTATATTTCTAAATATTATCACATATATGTATAAATAATATACTATTTTGATATATTATTTAATGATTTAATTGCAATTTTTGAAGTAATCTTGAATTTATTACTAACATTATTTTAAATAACTTGTGCTTGAAATCGGACCGATTACTAAATATATAGACGAATCAATATGAAATTCGTAAAATTGTATATCCATAGATTTAATTGTTTTTTAATATAGAGTACCATTTTATATAGGAACTTACTATTGTTGTGAAATTAATTAATTTTAAATTTGATTTTGAATAGTTAAAACAATTTTAACCATCACAACTTTTTCGTTTGAATTGTACTTACTTAAAACATTTACTAGAATTATTGAATGAAGGTATCAGTGAATCCGAAGACTGTGCACTCTTTCCCATTCTTAATTTGTTGGTCATATTATTATATTTTGACACATTGTTTTTTTTATTGAATTCGTCAAATAATCGTCCGTATCTTAAAATGTAAATAAAATTGTTTAAAAAAATGTATATATTTCATATTATATTTTAATAATAATAATATTATAATATATTTTACTTTTTAATCATTTTTAATTTTAATAAAATTATTGATAGGTACGACTTATTGTAATAAATTATTGGACGATATGATTAGCACGGCGCATTGAGTATGCAATTTAGGTACATTTATATCCATATTTATTATTTTTTTATACAGAGTATAATAATATTATTATGTCATTATTCCTTATTAGAATTTAAAAATGTATGTGAAATTTTTTTTTTTTTTTAATAATAAAAACATATTTAATAATCATATTCAAGCAAATAATACAAAAACACGATAAAACGATTGAAAAACTTGGCTAATATTTTTATAAGACATGTCTTTAGATAAACGTATTTTAACGTAATATGTACAATTTACATTAATTTATTAATCAAAATTAAAATCGTATTATAGATGTGTTTTCGCGTTAAGTTAGTTATCAACTTACATAATTTTAGGAAAAAGTTGTGTTCACGATTTTGGTTACAAATTTGGTTATAACTATATGCCTATTGGTTTTAGATAATTATATCGTAACTAAGAAGATGGATTATAGATACTAGATTCCTAGTAGTTAGTAGAATAGTATGTACCTACTTATATTTCTTAATAAAAAAATAACTATAATAAGTAAAAGTCCTTTGGTAATGAATATTAATTAGAATATTATTTTAGCTAAATAAATATGTCTATTGTCAATAATCATATTATTTCCAATAACTAATAATTCTAAACAAATCTTTTTCGTGAGTTTTTGACCTTTAACCTTAGTCCTATAAATAAACATGTCTGATTAAAAATATAAACATGTTGAACGTGAAAGCACGTATTATCTTATTAATTTAGTATTTTGATAATATATTACGTCAGTGGTGGTTAAATGGGTGAGGGGGGGTTAAGGGGGATATATCCCCCAAGAATATTTTGTCATTATGTATTATTTTTAACAATATATCGTTTATTACATATATATTTATAATAAAAGGAAAAGCAGGAAGGTCGATTCTGGACGTTCCTTCTTCGTCCCTTCGATCCTCGGAGAAATTAGTGGTAAATTATAATTAAGATTTGAATGCAATGATATTTCTGAGCAAAAGTAAATATATATTACAATATTTTATACTGATAATCCATTCCAAAATTGTACTTCGTGTGTAAACTACCTATGAGAATACTCAAAAAAATGTTTAGTATTAACGTTAAAAATTACATTCGTTAAAATAAAATAAAAAAAATTTAAAAATCGAAAACCGTAATTTTACCGATATTTTGCCATTTTTTGGTAGGTTTTCTTATTTTCGTATTTTCTTCTAGCTTTTAAATTTTTAAACTTATAAACTTTTGAGAAATTTGAAAAATGAGGTTAAAAAGTAGGCACCAAGATGATACGATTTGCTACAGAAAGCATACCCTATTTGTGGTAATCGGACCATTATTTCTACCCAAAAATGTTTTCATGCATTAAAAAAAAACATCATTTTAAAAACAATATATTTCTTGCTCCTCTCAGAATCTAAAATAGATTTAATAATTTAATAATTTTATTACAATGTAATTAATATAATATGACTGATATTTACAATTGTCAAAATTTATGTCGAAAAATCAGGATTATCCCCCCATAACAAAGTAATTTGACCGCCACTGTATTACGTGTATACATGTTGACAATTTATTTTTTAAAATATTTATATAAAATATTGAATTATTGGTATACGTAGGTATACTTACGTCGAAATAAGTTCATCACGATCTTTCCAATAGTTGAAGGATATTTCGAATTTAACGGATTCGGATTTTCGAATAGTTATACTGTTGTTATTGGCAAATTCTGTTAAATATTGTTCTACTGCTGTTTCAGTTTCATCGACTTCACTGTCATCGCTGTCGGTACCTTCGTACTTATCCAAATCTATACAAATTTCTATAGAGGAAAATATTAAATATAATATTTGTGTGAGTTAATAATACGAAACAAAAATTATGTAATCGATTTTAAATGTTAACATTATGTCGAATAACTTAATTTAATAATCGATAGTTAGATTTGGTTAGATTGACCTAATCCAACTAGTTACCTAACTGAATAATTTACCCTAACTAAAATTGTGTATTAAATGCTAATGTTGTTGCAAAATCTATTGATTTTGATGCTGTAAACACCTATATAATACGAAATTTGCATTATTTTATATATTGTACTACTTAAATAGTTTATTTTCGTGTTTTTTGTAAAACTGTTTTGAGCTCACCATTTTCTCCAGTTTTTTCATCTCCCAAACTAAAAAACAACGCAGATTGCGTGGAATTTAATGGCAAAATCAATTTTTCTTGACAGACATTTATGACAGTGCACAATTTTGATAGAGTTGAATTGTAAACTTGGTCTTCAGGGCAGCGTACACTGAATTTGTATA
Source organism: Eriosoma lanigerum (assembly GCA_013282895.1). Taxonomy (NCBI): domain Eukaryota; kingdom Metazoa; phylum Arthropoda; class Insecta; order Hemiptera; family Aphididae; genus Eriosoma; species Eriosoma lanigerum. The sequence goes on along the minus strand of CM023360.1, from coordinate 338,765 downwards.
AAACGTTAAATTTGTTCGACTTTCTCAACGCCGTCCGTCCATTATCTGTAAAGCCGACAATAAATACTGATCACATTATTCACCATTCATGACTATACTACTATTTAAAATTTTTAACTAGAGTTGATAAAAAAATACCTTTTAAACGGTTTTCAAATAAATATTATTAAATGGTTGCTAATTACCGTGTGTTTATGAAAATAGGAAAAACATTATATCTTGGTACCATAAGCATATTTTAGATTCTGAGCGAAGCGAAGAATGTATTGGTTTTACAAAGATGTTTTTTTTTCTTAATGTATGAAAATACTCTTTTGGGTAGAAATAATGGTCTGATTACCACAAATAGGGTATGATTTCGAAGAAAATCGCGTCTAGTTGATACTTTATTTAGCTCATTTTTCGCATTTCTCAAAAGTTTTTCCTTGGGAGGCGAAAAACTCCAAAAAAAATTGTGGAAAATCGGTAAAATTACGATTTCTGTTATTTTAATTTTTTTAATTTCGTGATAACTAATTGAGTTTTCATCTTAGAAACTTGAAAATTTTTTTGAGTATTAACATAGATAATATACATATGTGGTACAATTTTGGTTATTTGGCCCAGTATAGAACTTTGAACTTTTTTCCAAAAATGCTTAATATTTCTGGCAATTTTTGATTTATCGCTTTGAAAATTTTGTCGAAGTATAATCATATACTACTTAATCATTTACAAAATATTTTAAAAATCGTGACTGACAATTTTTTTTTATAGGCTTTTAAAGTTCAAATTCTCGGAAATCGGCAAAATTACGGTTTCTGTTATTTTTAATTTTTAATTTCGTGATAACTAATTGAGTTTTAATCATAGTGTTTTGAAAATTTTTTTTAGTGTCAACATAAGTGCTTTACATTATTGAAAAAACTTTTTGAAACGATTGATTGATTTTCTGACTAAATATAGAGATTTTAACTTTTTTCTAAAAATGTTTAATGTTTCCTATAATTTTTGCTTTTTCAATTTAAAAATTTTATCAGAGTCTAATCATATACAACTTTATCTTTTTATAAAATATTTTCAAAATCGTACGTTGAAACTTTATTTTATAAGCTTTTAAAATTTGAATAATTTTAACAGAAATGAATATTATGATATTTTTTTTTATGTATGAAGACATAATATGTAAGATATGTATGAAGTCTAGACATATACGACTTAATGTTTTTACAAAATATTTTGTAAAAACAATTGATTATAAATCAATTAATTTGCCATGATATTGCATTAGAAAATACGATTCTAAACGAAACTCAATATTTTACAATATGCTATACTAATAATCCATTCCAAAATGTTACCTCGTGTGTAAATTACGAATGTAAATATTTAAAATAAATAGCATATTGTAAAATATTGAGTTTCGCTCAGAACCGTATTTTCTAATGTAATATCATGGCATTCAAATCTTAAGTATAATAAACCACTAATTTCTCCGAGGACCGAAGGGACGAAGGAGCAACGTTCACAATCGATATCCCTACTAATTTTAAATTTTGTTTGCGAAACATAAAACTAGACTACTAGACCATTAATTATCTTGTCTTACAATAGTTTTAATTCGTGTATTCTGCAAATGGCAACATAACTTATATTTTTTTAAATGAAAATTTATATACATATTTTTTCATATTTGGGTTCGTTAAATTTTTTCTAATTGTTATAAAAATGTTATTCTTGATGTATTAACATTTATTCTTAGTACAATATTGACCTAATGTAAGCTATTTAAAATTACAAAAATTAAATTTATGTAATTAATTTTAATGTTATTTTTCATAATTTTATAAATAATAGCGCTAAAGGCGTGTCATTTTTACCAAGTGTGTATTCGTATTCTAGTACTTATTAAATAATGTAAATATATTTTCTAATGGATTTTAGACTATTTATAGAATGTTGAACTAATTATTTTTTTTTAAACTAATTAATTTATTTAAAAAGTAATTTTAGATTAAATACAATGTTTATTAAAGTTCATTAAAAAGTTGTTCATTAAAATTTTATATTTCTATACAATACACTACAAAATAATTTAAATACAATATTGACCGAAATGAGGCAAGCCAATATGAACAGTTTGAATGTAACTTCGATATATTAGATGGTACCACTAAAACTAATACTAAAGTGTCAAAATTTTACTCATAATAGATATCAAATAATAAAATAGGTTAGCTAAACACTTACGAATTTAATCATGTTAACTTGAGAAGACAACAAAACAAGTTATCATATAATACAATAAAAAACTTACAATAATTAAATTACCTTAAATTATGGAATAAAAAAATAATACGCGGTGAAAATACATTTCTGGTTTGAACGCCGAATTCGAAATATTATTTTCAACAAATAATTATAATATTAAATTCGTATGTTTAAAATAAACACATTTTTTGCGATTAAATCATAAAACTACATTTAGTTACATACTTGGAGAAAATGTTTACGCCTTTAGCGTTATTATTTAAAAAAATTACGAAAAAATAACATTAGAGTGGATTACATAATTTAAATTTTGCAACTTGAAATAGCTCTCATTTGGTTAATATTGTATTTAGAACACATGTGACATGTTGGTACATTAATATGATTTGAAAAAATTCAACGAATCCAAATATGATAAAAAAAAAAAAAGGTTCTTATTTAAAAAAAAAAAACCCAAATTACGTTACGCATGCACAGAATACATGAGTTAAAAATATTTTAAGCCAGAAAAAATAATAGTCTAGTAGTCCAGTTTCATGTTCTGCAATCACAATTAAGAATATGTATAAGCCATAAGGAACCGTGGTATAAAGTGTTTCCTATTTTCGTGGACACATAGTAGATATAATATTAGATTAATCTATTATTGCAAATTATTATTTCATTGTTATATCTACTAATAAACTATAAATATATAATACAAATTATTTAAAATGTAATATCATAGCTTATCATAATAACTTCATGATTGAATTTCTAATATTCGTTATTTACAATAATGTTCTAACTTCTAAGCAGTTATAACGCGAAACAATAAAATAAACATAGTACCTCTATATCTATCACAACTAAATTAAAACTAAGATAATTAAAAATAAAGTATAATTATTATAAAATGTTCAACAATATTTAATAATTTATTATTAAAAAAAAAAAAACTAGAGAAAACTGGTAAGTAATATATTAATAACGTGTAGATTTTTTAGTTAGAAACAATGGTTTTTTCATAATGTTTAAAATATTTTAAATAAATCTGAGTTCGATTTTTTAAAATATTTTAAACATCTCAACTCTGATCGTAACTATTGCATTATTATTTCAATTGTTTTTCCCCGAACGTACTAGTGTTCGATATGTGAACCAATGTGTCCAACGCCGACGACAATATTTTTGGTTCGATCTTGTTGGCCGAATTCAATTTGATGTCGAACACGTCCAAAGCGTACTGCATGAGGCCACCGCGAACGATCCGATCGCAATTCTCTTCGGAAACTATTACAATATTATTTAGCACTAATGTTAGAGACAATTTTTCGCGCATCAGAAAAATAAAAATAAATAAATAATTAATACTTTTTTTGGTCACGTTTGCCAACATTACGAGGAACACCCATTGTTTTTTCTTCTTGATATACTTGTTGTTTTCCCTGAGAAGTTTCTCCAGAGTCAAGAAAAACCCGTCCTTGATAAGCACGTTCACGATAGTTTCTGTAAGTCCGATACGAACAGAAAACGATTATTGTTAATTTTGTTTTTTTTTATTAACGCAAAACGCACCATTTTTTGATAGAGTTTTAAAACACTTCAACAACGGCGTGATCAACTTTATGTTTTTAACGTTATTCTTCAAAAGTTGATGAAACGTTTTTGCTGCGTTCAAGGCCTCAGCGTGTTTTGAAAATTTACTATCTTAAAACCAATGAAATTCCAATAAAACAATTTTTATAATTTGTATGAGTGATAAGTATTTTATTTTTTATTTTTGAATACATGATTTCTATTTTTTTTTTTTTTTTTTTTTTGATAAAGTGTACACAGTAACCTAACCACACTTTAGTTCAGTGATTCTTAACTTTTTTAAATTGTGTCATCCTTATCTACGAAAACCAATACTGGGTATACGTCGTCAAAATATGTAATAATAGATCATTGTCTCGTTGAATTTTTAAGTTTTAAAGTTTCGAAGATAAACTACTATGCCATTAAAAATGTACAATACAAAGAAATTATTAAGCTAATTTTTATTTTAAAAATTAAAAATTCTCTTTTTTTCTTCTATACTTTGCGTTATCTCTACTATGGATAGTTATCTCAGTTGAGAATCACTGTCTCAGTCGATAAGAATTATATTTAAATATTTTCACCAATAACTATATCTAATATTTTCTGTCAAATTTACTATACAAATTAAACTTATCCTATGAAAACGTATATTGACTTAACTATTTAACTTTTTCAATATGTTTTACTATCTAGTTTCAGTAGGAAAATATTTCTTTTGATGATAATAATATTGTTTTGTTATTACCTTTTTGTGAAAGTTGTGCGAGAATATACAATAACTCATTGACGAGTAAGTCGGGCGAACTAATTGATTTAGATTGTAATTCCATCATCAATTTGAGGAATATCTTCGTCGATTCTAATTTTACCAGTTGCTTCAGCACAGACATTCTGACTTGTCCTGTTTGCATGTACATAATTAGATTTGCTATTTTTACATTTAGGGGTTTAGGGCTCGGAAGGTAACACTACATTGCTGTTTTTTTTTTTTTTTTTTTAAGTAAACTTATTCCGTTTTACAAAATGACTTAATTGAAATATCCTCGAGATTTTAGTTCGTACTTTATAGATATTTTATACCTATTGTAAAAAAAAATTATATTGTTTTAAAATATAGTTCTTTAATTAGAAATGTTCGTAAAGTGCGTTCAATGATAACTAATATGATAAGGTAAATACTATACCGTGACTTTATAATTTAAATTTTACCTACAATCATAACATTTATTTTAGCTTACATAAACAATACACAATGTATGTATATTTATTTATATGTGAATAACATATTGTAAATTAAATTTTAATTTCGTTTAAAAATAAATGACTGCTATTTTAAATAATTTTAAGATAATTTTGTTCCGAGCCCTTGGGTTTAATCATGTATGTTTACCAGATTTCGGTGCAATGCAAGCATGAATTACAGCCGCCAAATTCATACACGTAGACTTATCTTTGGTTTTCTGCAATAACGAGTTTAACAGACGAGATAATGAATTAAAATAAATATATACAATATTAAGTAAAGAAATATAATTGATGAATAAATACAATTTTAGGTCATTATAGTAAATAATATTATTTCTAGAACATATTTCAAGTCTTTTAGTGATATTTTTTTTTAATCTTTTGATTTTTATAGGTATTCAAATTTTCAAAAAATGTCAAGAAAAAATAATATTAAAATTCATATTTTTGAACAAACAATCATTTAAAACGATTTAAGTCAAATTTAATAATTATAATATTTTAGATCCTGAGCGGAGTGAAGAATGTATTGATTCTACAAAGATTTTTTTTTTTTTATGCATGAAAACATTTTTTCGGGTAGAAATAATGGTCCGATTACCACAAATAGAGTACCCTCTCCATAGCGAATTTAATCTAGGTGGTACTTTATTTAGCTCAATTTTTGAATTTCCCATAAGTTTTTCCTTGAAAAGGAATGATTTTGAATATTAATAGTAGGGATATGAAATTTATTTTGCATATTTACATATGTAATTTACATTCGTGGTAAATTTTGAAATGGATTATCATTATAATATATTGCAATATATTTAGATAAGCTCAGAATCATATTTTTTAATGCAATATTATTGTATTCAAATCTTAATTATAATGAATCACTAATTTTTCCGAGGACCGAAGGGACGAAGGAGGAACGTCCAAAATCAACCTTTCCACTTTTTCTTTTTAAAACTCACGCAAATATCAATAAAAACAAATTCAATTTTTATAATAAAAAAAGTAGGAAAGGCCGATTGTGGACGTTCCTCCTTCGTCCCATCGGTTTTAATGGAATTAATGGTTTATTATAATTATTAAGATTTGAATACAATAATATTGCATGATTAAAATACGATTTTCAGCGAATCTCAGTATATTGCAATATATTATACTGATAATCCATTCCAAAATTTTACCATATGTGAAAATTACACATGTATATATTCAAAAACAATTTCAAATTCCTACGATCAAAATTCAAGGAGTTATCATTTCATGAAAAAAATTGTTTGTCATGATTTTCAAACTATTTTTTTAATACATTAAATAGTATAAAGTAAGCTTCTATAAAAAAAATTCATTCCGTTAAATCAAAAATTGCAGGTAATATTAAATATTTTTGGAAATAATTTAAAGCTCTATATTTAGTCAAAAAACAAACCAACCCTTTTCAAAATTTTACCTATATTAATACTCAAAAAAATTTACAAGTTCCTACGATCAAAACTCAATTAGTAGTCAAGAAATAAAAAAATTTAAAATAACGGAAACTGTAATTTTGCCAATTTTCCGCTTTTCAATGAAAAATGTTTGGAAAATTCAAATAATGAGCTAAATAATGTATCAACTAGATGAAATTTGGTACTGAAAGGGTACCCCATTTGTGGTAATCGGACACTTATTTCTACCCCAAAAAAATGTTTTCATATATCAGAAAAAAAAATAATAAAAAGCTTATAAAACATTGTCAGTCACGATTTTCAAAATATTTTGTAAAAATATTAAGTGGTATATTATAAGATTACTATACAATTTTCAAATCGTTAAACCCAAAAGTGTAGATAATATTAATTTTTTTGGTAAAAAAGTTCATAACTCTTTATTTTGCCAAATAGTCAACTAATCTGTTCCAAATGTCTTACCATACTTGTATATTACCAATGTTAGTATTCAAAATAATTTTCAAGTCCCTACGATCTTAGTTATCACAAAATAAAAAATAAAAAATGACCAATTTCGTAATTTTGCCAACTTTTGGTAATTTTTCTTCTCCTAGGGAAAAAACTTTGGAGAAATTCGAAAAATGAGCTTAATAAAATACCAAGAGGACACGATTTGCTACTGAAAGCATACCCCACTTGTGATAATCAGACAATTATTTCTATCCGAAAAAATATTTTCATACATAAAAAAAAAACGTCATTGTAAAAACAATACATTCCTCGTTCCGCTCAGAATCTAAAAATGTGTTTTGTAATTATTTTGAGTGAATATATTTTATACTTATAATATACATATATGTTTTTTGGAGTATAAAATAAATCAAATTTTTTTAATTTTAAAAAACGCATTTTTAATAATTAATATAGTTATAATTTAACCCAAATTAATTATTTTCAAATAAAGATAATTAACATAATTAAAATTCGGAATACCATAAATTAAAGGAAATATTATGATTATAATTTTTTACAGTCTTAATGTTTATTTTATAATTTGAAATAAAAATGTAAAATATTTCATGTGGCCTACTTGCGTTCGATTAAATTGTAAAACTGCTTTTACCAATAATATCGTAAAATTAATACGTAAAATATTTTCATCACATTTGTATATCAATTTCACATCTTCGCTCTTTTTAAAAAGTGTTTGTTTTTTATTATAAATTTTCATTAAATTAAATAATTGTATAAAAGAAACAATATTTAAAATTGCATCCTATAGTTTTAATGCAAACTTAGAATTCGTTTAAATAAAATAAAAAATACATTATTCCACACTTAATAACTGCAACGATGGATTGTAATATTATTACAATTTTTTTAAACCGCAGTGTTTAAATTTGACATTGGTCCAAATTCATTATGTATCGGCTTTGAGTCGTATCAACTGAGTGGAGTTAAGCCAATATTTACATGGTTTCCGGTCAAAAAAAAAAAAAAAAAAAAAAACTATAGGACACTTACTTATACGGTAATATAATATAATATTGGGTATACAATATATTTATTGTCTCGTGGATGAAAAACTAATAAAATTCGTTAATTTTGCGAGTAGTTTAAAAAATTGCACATTTATGTATATTTATATTCGTATATATATTATTTCATTACAATCTCGATGCAATATGTGCAAAACTCGAGGTTAACTAGTTCGTCATAAATTTTTTTCGAATAATAAGATTTTGGACGCGTCGTTAGGTATACGATTTTGTATGATAGCGATACGATATTAATTTATCTTCTTTTGGTCGGTAATAATTATTATAATATAATATAACAACACTATAGTGAAATTCAATCGAGATAATTAAATCGATTACGATAATAGGTAAGTATATGATTTGCTGTATAATTTTATTTGATAACATGAGTACACAAAATCGAACAAAATACGATAATAATATACATATATAATATAATAATGTATATAAATATTGTAAGTACTCCGTATAGTTACTATTCTTATCTGTAAATTGGATTTTTGTTTTGTTTTTATTTTCGTTTAAAGTAACGCTAAAAGACGAACGTGAATGTGATATTATAATAATAATAATAATATTATTATGGGATGCCAAAAACATGTTATATACTTATGCATGATTATATTATATGAGTATGTTATTTCTCTAGAGAACCATTAAAAATAGAAGTTTATAAAACGCAAAGCGAGAGAGAATTTCCTGGTTATCATTTTCCATATTAATAAATGTTGTACGATACGAATAAAATTATAAACTTTAGGTTTCTTGACGGCTAAACCGTTTACAGTGCCGATAAAATTTAACCTTAATTATACACGTTTCTTAAAAAAAATTATATTTTTAAATAATGTGCATTTTTTTATACTTATTACAGTCTATCATGTAGCGTTAAAAATTATTTATTTTTCAATGAGAACTTTTTCTAAAAATATCTAATATATCAATAACAATACCTAATATAAATCAATAAGTACCAATATAGTGGTGTAATTGTAAAAAAAGTTTTGAGTATACGTAAAAAATTCCCAAAGTATTCGCATATCACAAATTACTTTATAAGTAGTACTATAGTAATAACCGAATAGTTGTTAAACGCCGTATATCCGCGTATACGCTCCATTACACCACTATGTTAGTTACTTAGTTATGTCAATAGTTATATATATATATATATAAATTGGAAATGTATTAAATTAATTTTTATTTATTTATTAGATTAGTTATTTAAATAACTAAAGACTACAGTTTTTAACTGTTTTAAGTATATATTCTCAAGGAAAATTATGATTTTTTTAAAAAAGTAAGAATCTACAAATTAAAAAATATGTAATTATAAGAAACTAAATAAAAAATAATAAATACTACATTCATTCAATACAAAAAATCATATATAGAATTTTTCGACCTTTATTTAGATAAATTATTTATAATTTTCATAGTTATAGTATTATCGTTCTTATATAAAATATTATTGCTAAAAATCTACAAATAAATAAAAAATGGGCGATTTTTAGAGAAAAAAAATTAAAGTTCTTATCGAAAAAGTAAGTTTATATATCCGATCTGAGGTTTACTTTTAATGATATAAAAACAATATAATTATCATGACCTAACCTAAATTAAAGTGTGGAAAAAATACTTAAGTATTATAGTGAACATGTTGTGTGAACTATCTCTATTGTTATTATATATTTTAGTATACATAATAGTAAGGTCGTACGGTCGTCCCGTTTCGAAAATGATTGGTCGATATTATTAAATTGCATTATATTCGTGTGAATATCATTTCACTTTCATTGATAAAACTACACAAATACGTCGAGGTCCTGCATTGAGTGATTTTTGAATTTTTTCTCTTATAGATTTTTGAAATATTTTTTTAGCATTAAAATATTATTATACATAAATAATATTATAATATTATAACTTACTATAAGGTAACTATGGAGAGATTTTAAATTTCATGAAATTTATTATTTTTAAGATTTCATAACTTCGTTATACTTATCAAAAATTAAATTTTTTTAAATTAAAAAATATGTTTACAAATTCGAAGAATAATATAAAAATAGAATATTTTAATTAAATCATTATTTTTTTTTTAAAAAAGTTGTTAAAACGCATATTTTAATGTTTCTCTTTTTAACTATTGGTATATAATTTGTTTTTTATTAAAATAAAAATACAGACATATTACACAACAGTTTATATAAATGTAATTTGACACAAAATAATTATAATTTAGATGAAAATTTGCAAGAAAATGTTGTTTTTTTTACTATTATAATTATAAAATGTTTCAGCACACCTAGTACTATAATAAATGTTTATGTTTTACAATAATTTAAATATTATTATTTTTACAGTGATATTAATAATATAATAAATTTTGTGTTTCCCATATATATATATATAAATTATATATATTATATATATATATATTATATATATATATATATATGTGTGTGTGTGTGTGTGTGTGTGTATGTGTGAATCTTCCCACATTGGGCAGGCGTAAGATAGAATATATAGAAGAAGGGAAGATTCGATTTGAAGTGATGATTTGAAGTTGACTAAGGTTGAGGGTAGAGAACTCTCATACTAGCATAATACTCTATGATGTTATTTTTTCTCGACTTTATTTGAAAAAAATGTGTGTTTTAGGAAACCTTACTCTCTTTAGTTTCCTATCGTTTGATTAATATTTTACGATAAAAATTATCGTCAATGAAAATAATAATACACGGACAATACACGCTTATTTTGTACAATATTATGTTCAATTAAACCAAAATACGCTAAAAATTATGCGTGATTATGTGCGATACGAATAATAATGATGATGCGTGATGATACCGTCTTATTACGAACGGATATTGATTTGAGAATAGCTGCGTAGAGAAACACGCCGCCAATTGCGACGAAAATATCGAATTGAAGTTTTACAAACTATTATAATTTATATATATATATATATACATATATAAATTGCAAATAAGATAAAAATAATATATAGTTTATAATTTTGTAATTTTACCAGTTAGCATACAAATTTAGATTCTGTGTAAAGAAATAAATATATTGATTTTACAATGATGTACTTTTTTTTATATATAAAGATAATTTTTGGATAGAATTCTACTCTCAATAATAGTTCAATTACCACAAGTAGAGTATATTTTCGAGTTGATACATCATTTAGTTCATTTTTCGAATTTCTTAATAATTTTACTGTAGGATAAAAAAAAAAACATTTTTCAAAAATGTTTGAAAAACTGCAATATTCACGGAAACTATTATTTCGACGAACTTGAATTCTATTATTTAAGATAACTTATTTTTCTGCTGCACATTATTTGATACATAAAGAAAATTTATAAAAATAAATATTATCTGCAGTAGGTAATAGGTATATTGTATATCTAATTGAGTTTCACTTAGAATCGTTTTTTCGAGTTCAATGTTATTGCATTCCAATCATAATGTTATAATATAACACAATAACCAGAGGCATAATTACGGAAAGGATTTGGGGGATAGATCCCCCCACCCATGGCCTGTTGGTTTTACATTTTTATATGGACATATAGAAAAATAGTTGGGAATAAAAATATACTATAAAAAAGATGTATGATATATGATAAATGATATATCAATTAATATGAAAAGTATTTTTTATAAAATAATAATCAGAAATAGCAGGTAGTATGTGAGTAACTTAGACAAAATTATTTTTCAAATATTGGCTAATATTTTTAGATGTATGTAATTACATCTAAAGTGTAACTATAAATACAATGCATTTCGTATTACACTCTATGGTAAATCCAGTTTTATTGATAATATAATTTTAAACCTTACACCAGTATTGGTTCATTCGATAATAATAGATACTATTATAAAGTAATACAGAATATCATATTAAATATATTGTGTTATAGACGGTATTTTAATTCCAAAACCAATTTTAGATGTATTGTTTCTATAAAGATTTTTTTTTTATATATATGTATGAAAACATTTTTTCGGGTAGAAATAATTGTCCGATTACCACAAATGGGGTACCCTTTCAGTACCAAATTTCATCTAGTTGATACATTATTTAGCTCATTATTTGAATTTTCCAAACATTTTTCTTTGAAAAGCGGAAAATTGGCAAAATTACAGTTTCCGTTATTTTAATTTTTTTTTATTTCTTGACTATTAATTGAGTTTTGATCGTAGGAACTTGTAAATTTTTTTGAGTATTAATATAGGTAATATTTACGTTTAGTAAAATTTTGAAAAGGGTTGGTTTGTTTTTTGACTAAATATAGAGCTTTAAATTATTTCCAAAAATATTTAATATTACCTGCAATTTTTGATTTAACGGTATGAATTTTTATTATAGAAGCCTACTTTATACTATTTAATCTATTAAAAAAATAGTTTGAAAATCGTGACTAATAATTTTTTTCATGAAATGATAATTCCTTGAATTTTGATCCTAGAAATTTGAAATTGTTTTTGAATATATACATGTGTAATTTTCACTCATGGTAAAATTTTGGAATGGATTATCAGTATAATATGTATTAGTATATTGAGATTCGCTCAGAATCTTATTTTCTAATGTAATATAATTGCATTTAAATCTCAAAAAATGTATTAATTATAATAAACCACTAATTTCTCCGAGGACCGAAGGGACGTAGGAGGAATATCCTAAATTGTCGTTTCCCTTTTTTTTATAATCTAATCTAAATTACAGCAATCAATTTGATCAATGTCAATTAATTGACAATAAATATTATTATAAGTATTATTACAAATATAGGTAATTATTATTTATAATTAAATACATAAAAATGTAGCGGATTTATTTTTATGTGTAGTATTTATATTATGTAAATTAGTATTGTTAAGGTAGGAGCTTTCTCATGCCGACTTACTTAAATTTTATTTCATACCTCCCTTAAACATTTCCTAAATACGCCGCTGACAATAACATCTCTCCACAAAACATATTTTTTCTCTTTTATCTTAATATCTTATTCCTCTTAATTCTTCCCCATCTTGTATTCAATTAACATCCACTCTTTTTTGATGAACTGCGTATTTTGCCACATTGGATATGACTCTCTTTTCCTTAACTATTAATCCTCTTCACACTTCCCATCTTTTTCAGCTATTCCTCATTCATTTTATTTAAATTCTTATTAATTCTAATTCTACTAAAATAATTATATTATATTATATTATATTATTATTATAAATAATAATTCTATTAAAAATCTCTTAATAAATTTAATCTTGAATGTCGACTTCTTAATTTAACGTAATATTTTTTGTTTTTTATTGTTTTGTTTTGTTTTTTTTGTTGTCTCTTTCTTGATATTTTATATTTTAACTGTCGAACTACAAAAAACTATTATTCAACAATAAAAATTTTAAAAATTTCTACCATTAATTTTCCGAGTACTGAAGGAAGGAATAACGCCCAGAATCGATTGCCCGGATTTTCTCTTTATCGACTAATATAAATTTTAATCGATGCTTATAATTATATTTAAATGTTGACAGCCTTGACAGAAACAAAAAGTATGCATAATTGAAAGAATTATATTTTTTATCCTTTTCGCAGTAACCGAGTTGATTATTATTATTTTAATAAATAAGTGATACATTTCGAATAACTATTCTTTAAAGAATATACGAATATATTATAATAATATGTTTAATAGATTTATTGTAACATTTAACGAGATAAACAACGAATTCATTAGTACCACAACATTATTTAAGTACAAGTTTGAATATTTAATACGTGTGTCTTTAATAAGATATTTTTAAAAGTATTTTAATTCATATTATGAAACATATTCGTTATATTTTATGTAAAAACACAATGCATATTTTATTATAAAGGTATACTTTAATATTATAATCATTAATAAAGTATAATTTAATTATGATTAAACATTAAGTAAACTTTTCAAAATAGCCGTAAATATTTGAACTTCGGACAAAAATTTTTGTTATTTGTATTTTTATTATGAGTCAAAGGCTAAGATGTTGATGCAATGTTAATTATATATTTTGTCTTGTGTTCCAAACGTTACTCTGTAAAGCAGGTTTTTCTGAATTCTAGATGCTATTAAAAATTTGTTTTAGTTGGATACTGTTATTCAAATTTCAAAGTAATTTTCACAAAATATGTATTTTCTTCTATAATGATTTAAATTAAAGCAATAATAATAAAATACAAAAATAAGCTAATAAAAAAAATTTTAAAAATAGGATTAATACATTTAAAGTTATTTTTGAATTATTATTTCTGATTTAAAAGTTAGAAGTAATAAATATACCAAGGTTATAAATAAGGATAAGCCGGACCGGTTCTCGATTTCTCAGTTCCATCGGTTATATTATAATATAATTTTTTTTTTTAGATCAAAAATGATTGGTAGTAAAAAGAACAAACTAAATCCAAACAAAGTGAGGATGTTAGTGTTTTTAAATAAATTAAATATAAAAAATATCTAATTAAGTAATAACATGTATCTAATACATAACATATTTTTGCAAATAATCAATCTTGTAAAAAATACTTTTGAAAAAGTATTTTAATACTAATATATAATATAGAGAATAAAAATACTCTTTCGTTAATATTAAATATGTTAACTATTGTTTAAAAAAATTAAAAATATCTACTAAGTTTACCTAATTGAATATAATTAAGTCATGATGTACAATGTACATTGCTAAATAATGGCAAGGAAATGTGTAAAAATTATGAATTTTTTATAGTAGCTTAATTTTATAACGTATAAAAATAAAATGCTAAGAAAAAATTTTTATCGATGCCTATTTTAATACAAGTATTTTATTTTCGTATAAAATACTTTTAAAATGTATTAAAAAGACTAAAAAAATACTTTTAAAAAAATGTATTTAAAATACCCAAAAATACTTCAAAATGCATTTAAATACTAATATTCAAATACTTTTATTCGAATACTTTACAAGATTGCAAATAATATACGCAAAATAATAATTAAAAGTTATAAATTTTATTTACGAATAAAATTTAATTTATCAAAATATTATTATGATGATGATAATGAAATTGTCTATGTAGTCGTAAAAATAATGTGTATTTTTTAAAATTCTCTTTGTAATTATTTTGTTTATATATTTATTAACTATTGTTTCTATTTCTTTGAATTAATTGGGTAATATGATTTTTATATGCAAGCTAAATCTATCCCATAATGTAAGTAATTTATTCCTTTATTTTATTAAAATTGTAAAAAATAGAATTGGTATAGGTAATATCGGTTATAAGTTGTAAAACACATAGTGCATTTTTATATATTTTTAAATCATTTTTGAATTTTTATTAGTACACGTTTTTGATTTTTTATCATACATACTTATCAAAGGCAGACGAAAGTTGGTTATAGATGGTTTGGTTAAACAATTTTTGTTTGTCATTTATCATGATACTTATCATTTCAACCGTTTAATTAACAATATTCAAATAAAATAAACAACAATAGAACACCCTTAACCTTTACATTCGAAAATAACGCGGTCTGAGCTAAATTGAATGGCGATTAATTTACTGTGCAACTATTAGAGATAGTGTAGGTACGCGAAATATATATGTGTCAGAGAAGCGTGCCAGGAGAGCATAATATTTTTCGTTCGCAACATTTACGCATTCGGCCGTCAAAAATCCGAAACGTTTTCGTAACAGACCGTTTTACCATTCTTTGTTTTACACAATTATTATTTATTAAATATTTTAAATTTTAAATTTAAATTAAGTTTTATTTGTTTATCTAATAATATACTTGATTTTATTAATTGAACAATGTATACCAGTTGTTAATACGTTCATTAAATATATAATATAAGTTAATGAATATCTAATAGTATTTTTTAAATATTTACACTTTATTAATTTATAAGTGTAAAAATTTAAATATACTAGGCAAATTCGTTTTTTTTTTCGTTGAACTAAGTTATTTTAGAAATTTTTTGGATAAATGAAAATAAAAGATAAACTTAATTTGTTAAAAAGGCAAAATCATTAAAATATATTATTTAAAAAAAAATTATAAATTTTCCTTTTACCTTTAATTTTTATCATATTTTTTAAGAATCTAGATTATAGGTACCTATATACTAACAATATAAATATTTCCAATTAAAATATAAAAGTGTTGTTATAGTCGGTTTAAGTCGGTATATTATTTAACTATACTTGATAAAAAATAATTAAAATTTAATTTAATTAACATTAGATTTTTTTATTAAAATTAACTTAACTTTACATTTTAATTTATTAATGCCCAGTTATGAAAATGTGTATTTAAAAAGCGGGAAGGTCGATTTTAGACATTCCTTTGTCGTTCCTTCGGTCCTTGGAGAAACTAGTGGTTTATTATAATTAAGATTTAATGCAATGATGATGTTGCATTAGAAAATACGATTCTGAGCAAGACTCAATATAATACTAAATATTATACTGATAAGCCTACTACTGATATTATATATTTACACGTGTGTAAAATACCTATGAAAATTCTCAAAAAAATTTCATGTATCTACGATCAAAACTCAATTAGTATCACGAAATAAAAAATTTTAAATAACAGAAATCGTAATTTTGCCGATTTTCCGAAATTTTTTCGGTAGTTATTTTTTTGCCAAGAAAAAACTTTTGAGAAATTTATAAAATAAGCTACATTAAGTACTAACTAGATGAAATTTATTACCGAAAACCTACCTATTCGTGGTAATCGGATCATTATTTCTACCCGAAATCGTGCTTTCAGACAAAAAAAACATCATTGTAAAACCAATAGGTAGATTCCTCGCTTCACTCTGCAAAATCTAAAATTTAAATGGGTATACTAAATAATCGAAAATATATGATACACAAATATTTATTTAAATATATAATATAAATCCTAGTATTTACATTAATATTAAGATATAATTTTGATGATGTTAAATCGATAACATTTATTTTCAATACCTATAGTCCTATACATTATTTTTGTATCGGATAGATAAATAACATTGTCATTTAAATTAAAATATATTAAGAAGTCTAACCTGAAAGCAACAATAAAAAAATAATAAAAAGAAAAAGTTTTTAATATATTATTATAGAACTCGTGTGTGAAAACTTTGTGAAAAAAGTTCCATAGCCTAACCTAAACCAACGTCCTTGCGATCGACACCCGTGCCAATTTTGTGGTATATTCCAGAATCGATGGGACTAAAAACGTAATAATATAATATACATAATATAATACGAACCTATAACCTAATTTCTGTTACCGGTTTATAACCTAACGACGTAAAGCTACAGTTGAACCACGTTTCGTATACATTATAGTACAAGTAATATAATGTCCAATGTTATTTATCTCATTAAAAAAAAAATTGTTTTCAAAATATATTTTGCATTCGAAAAATCAAACGTTATTTTGATGTTTTCTTCTATACATATTATGTAATATAATGTCTTATATAAAATGTGTTTTTAATTATTTTTCGTACGCTTAACAAATGACATGTGTCAAATACTCGGCAGAGATCGTCAATCGTTTCTGACGGATTCGTTTAGATTATTTGCGCGTGAACTCTGTTTCGGGCAATATCAGCTAATGAGATAATGGGCGTGCGGTGGATTTTTACATGACTGTACTAAAAATATACGGGTTTTTATTAATATATTATAATTATTTGATGTTTTAAAATTCGTTTAGTTTTTATAATTCACGTTATTAACCCTTCCTTACTCGTTCGCAAGGTAATCATAATAATTATTATTATTGTTGTTGTCAAAACAAATCTTGGACCATCGCACACGCCGCGACCGAATTCGTGTGGTCTCGAGCCAATTGCCGAGTCGTTTAATTAGCGGATCTGATATGCGATTTTACTGTCGTAAACACCAGAAAAAAACCTTGAACTGGGTACATGATACAATAAATCACAATAAACAGAACCAAAACGAAATCGCTTACTATTTTTTATTTCTATTTGCATTTTTAAAATAATTATATTTGGGTTGAGCATAGGTGCACTTTCAATGAAAACCTGACTGAACGTGTTTGAACTTTGCATTATACTAAGGTATTATACCAAGATATATACCAAGGTAGTAGGTACTTATTATAATTACTGCGTTTAAGTACAAAAAAGTGAGGCCACCTTTTGGTTCGTTATATCCCAGTTTAAAAGCCATTAATAAATGTACAATAATTATATCGAAAAAACCAATTTGATACATCAGCAAAACACAAAATCGAGCAAAACTAAGTTAAAATTTTATAACTTTATCCGTCGTACTAGTTTTAGTTTCCCGTGCAACACACGATGTAACGTTCGATAGAACAACGATTTAAATTTGTTAATTGTATCAATCGTTTATTTAGTATTGGGTATATTGTAATTCCTATCTCGACGCACGATATGATTAAATATTCGGTTAGTGATAGTACTAACCTCGCAAAAATCATCTCATTATAATAAAGTGAAACTAATTACTATAATATACCTATTACTGTTTAATATAGGTACAATATATTTTCACTGACCATTTGACTAATTAATTAAATGGCATTAATTTTTAAAAAAACAAGTATACTTTTAATGTATTTAGTTATTATTAAACTTAATATTATTAAGTATATATTTGTGTTTAAAATAAAATAATTTTGATTAGTTTTTTTCATTTTAATTTAATTGTTACTTGCGTCATGGTATACCATTTCATACATGTTAATTGTTATAACATACCTAATATTAAAAAAAAAAAAAAAATTTGCTTAAATTTAGTTATTAATTACGATATCTTCGTATCTTTAAGCTCGACCAATTCATGTTAGTAATTTATGACTATATAAATGTTTAATGTTTTACTGATTTAAATAATTTACATTTTATTACGATTTTTCTTTGATGTTTGATTTAATAAGATTGAATGTTCAGATAAAATTTATAAAATTAAAATTTAGATAATCCTAGATAGTTAAATTTGAGGAAATAAAAAAATGTCTATATGGCTATATGTAACTGAGAAATAATAAGTCATACCAATGCACTGTATACATTCATAAATACTCATATACTCATAGTTTAAATAGTACCTATATTATAGTTACAGTTTTTTATGTTAAAAATATAAAAACATACCAAACAATTTCATTGAGAAATTTAAAAAAGTAACTCATCATATAAAAGTTTGAATCGTTGTTAAATATTATGAAATATTTTACATTTATTAGTAGGTATTTACATTTAATAGGTAATAATAAATTAAGTTTATAATGGTAGATGTAACAATAAAACGTGTATTCACGGTCATTCACGACACTTTAAAGGTCAATATGCATATATAACATATAATAATATATGCATAATCATAATATAGTAATGATATAATGAATCATTTATATTTATTCTGATCGTAAACATATATTTCTGAAGAGCGAAATGTTTATAATAAAATTAATTTTGTTTTATGTTTCATTGATAAAATAATACCATATTGTATTTTATAAATAATAAAACAACCCACCTTAATTAGGTACAAACACAACATCAGCGTGACATAATTTAATAATAATTTGACGTTTTTTGGTGTAATGACTCGTTTGGTGAATATAATTATACTACTAAAGATGAATAATAACCTAATCTACAATAAATCGTTATTGCGTTTATTAAAATTATGTTAATAGTTAACTTACCCATTCAAAAACGAATTAGTTATGAACCAATTATTTTATATTTTATCAAAGAAATTCATGACAATTAGATTTTAATAAAACGAACACTCATTGGGAATGTTTCAAAAAGCTACTACTTTTATAACTACAATTTTGTACTCAACTAAAATATAGTAACGATTTAACATAATTATAATACATTATACATTATATAAATACGTTTACATTTATTATAATTTGGTAACGTCAGCTTGCAAATTATCATCATAAATTATAATACACATAAAATATTATGCCCTGCATGCACCGAACAGATATTATTCACACAGTAATTACTAAAATACTTTACAACACTAACGAATTTGTAGTATGTTTAGATTTTAAATAACGGACGACAAAATATTACTTACTTCGAACAATTTCATAATGTCTTCTATATGTTCCGATTTATTTTTTCGAAGTATATGTAAAGACTTGGCTTTAATATTCTTATCTAAAATATAATAATATTAAATTATTATAATATAAATAATAAATTTAGTATGAAGTATGTTTGAGATTCGAATGTAAAATAGTATTTAAGAATTAGAGGATATAAAATAATTGTTGATTTTAATTGTATTTTCTACTAAACTATACTATACAATAATATTATAGTAATTTAATGGAATATGATTGTTACAATTGATATTAAGACAACAATGTTATATCTAAACAAAGTGTAATAGTACAATAGTACGTATCTATTTATCATTTATTTAATTACCTATTGTGATTCGAATCATTTGTTTAGTATAATCGGCAGATACAGTTTAATATTTAAAATAAATTATTATAGGTATATTATGTAAAAATGTAAAATAATAAACAATGCGAAATGTAAGTGAATTCATTGGAATTTGTGTTTTTATTATATGCAGGTATGAGATTATAATTTTTTTTTGAAAATTAGTGTTTAATAAAATCTTTAATACGGTCATAATTCATAGTTCAATTATATTGTGACAAAAATAAATGTTACTAATTTTAGTTATTATCTTATTGTCCTATTAATATTGATTGCAATTCTAAATATATACTTTCCTAAACTATTTAAAAGATTATTTAAAGATCAATCATTGTTTGTTTTTCATGTTTTTCATATATATTTCGTATTTTACGAAATTTTCATACTCATATGAATACACCAATCAGAAAAAGCAAAATAAAAATTTATAACGTGTATCGTACGTTTCGTACTGGATGATTATTGTAGTAGGAGTATTGATAATATTTTACGGCATTGTAAAGTATATTGTATAATGTTAGTCTGTAAACCTTGGTTACTTAAATACTTATATAATAATAAAATAAAGTATGTTTATAAAATTTATTTGCAGAGTTGTAGAATGAAAATAAATTTCATTTTATTAAAATTAAAATCACATTATAAATAGGTAAATAGTAAGTACTATATATTATAACTCGAACATTTCGAAAACCATTAATACTGTTATTATTATAAAATTGTTATTATTGTAAGTACCTATTTATTAATAAAAAAATAAAATTCACATATATCGGTAGCATCTACGGATATTAAACTGTGTTTATTGAAAATATAAAATTATTTTAAGATTAAGAAAAGTTAAAATTTAAAGGGTTTTGTTTAATAATGTTTTCAATCGCAATATATTTTTTTTAGTTTTACGAAAACTAAGAAAATAAACTGAATGCTTACCGGTGTTGTTGACCCGACCGTTGATCTTGTGCGCTATCCTCCGTATCTTTTCCAAATTCTCCGTAGTCCGAGTCGCCAATGGAGCAAGCCGATCGAGCAGCACGTCCAACACGTGATCTTCACTGACTACCACCATGATATTGTTGTCACTCTTTTTCGGATCCTTTTTGGGAGGACGTAAGAATAAAATAATAACAATAATACTATGACAATACCTAATAATTTAACGTTTTGTTATTTTTCACAACAAAAGACGCTGCAGTCGCCATCCCACCAAAATCGAAAGTGGGAAAAAATCTATTGGTGAAGTTCAAATGCAAAACCAAATGCAAAGTGGGTGAAAAAGTTGGTAAGAAAATTAAATTTAAAAAAATTGAAGAAACGTACAAAGAAAAATTACGAAAACGTTCTGGTCGAACGAGAAAAATATCGTGAATGACATCGACTACGAGTGCGACCCGACGGTTTGGCAAACGGTACGACCAATTCGGCCAGACTGCCAAAATAACGAAAGGCACTTCGGCTATAGCGCGCGCTCGTCGCACCCGAATGTAATAATAATAATAACATTTCTCAGTGACGTTATAATAATTTAGTCACGTGTGCGTTTCGCAGGGTCCTTGGTCCCCTAATAACAGTGTTATTCATAATAATAGTAATAATAATAATATTTTAGAATTAATCTTTTGTGTATTGTTTATAGTGTTTTTTCACATATATTTTGATGTTTGTTCTGAACTTCTGGTTGGATTTTCTGGTCTGTGTTTTCGATAACTTTTTTTAATTTGGTTAATTTGGATTTCTTTAATAAAATTTTTTCAATTCTGAGGGTTTTACTAATTGTAGATAGTAACCATTAGTTTATTTAAGTCAATTTAAAACTATAAAATTTAAATTGTTGAATCGAATTTCGGAAAACCATAATAATGCTAAAAAACTTTTGTAAAATCTTTGATGTTTTATTTATATATTTTAGGTAGTATAATTTGATGTGTATTTCAGGGGTCACATTTCAATACGTATATTTTTATATAGGACACAATTTTTTTTAAATAAAATGGTTTTTAATTAATTAATACGGTTTTTGAGGGTAATTAGTAAATGTTTAATATGCCTATATATATATATAGATTTTGCGAAGTTCAAAGAAGAACGTTTCTGATTTATTTACTTTCCTGAGTATAGTTTTATTATACCTACCATTGCAATAACATAGTTTTGAGGAAGAGAAAAATATTTGTTATTTTATTATTTGCAATAAAAGTTATATCTAGCACTAATTTTCTTCCGTATATTTAAATCTTTAAATAAGCTATTTTCATTTTATTGCCAACAACTTTTATTACACTTTTACATTGTTACAGTGTTTTTGTAAAACCAATATAATGAATTAAAGCAAATACAAATGTTTTATAATCTTAAATTTGTAATATTAAGATGAATATAAATTAATTTTAAAAAATGTTGGTTATAATATTTTAGTTAATAAATATTATATTTGTAAATTGTAGAGAGTAATTTTCCTTTATCGTAACTCTGGAAACAACATTCAGAATATAAGTCAATTATGGTCATTTTATTTTTGAATTTTATCATACAATTCAATATTTTTTCTATTTATTTTTAACCTTATTTAATAATTTTTAATATTTAAATCATGGAATCCTGGTTTTTACTTATCTAACATCATTCAATTTCAATAATATATATATATATATATTAAACTTTTTTGTAAAAATGTATTTACGAGCTGATATTTTTAAAATTTAATGAATAATTTTCTAATGCTTAAAGTTTTAGAAAGTTAAATATGATATAGATAATTATATTATTAACGTGATGATTTCATGACATAGTCGATAGTTGGGATATTAAATGTTGGATCACGATAAAAAAAAGTATCCCTTTGTATACTCCATTCCAAAAGAGAGCATAACACCTTCGCGCATGTACGAATAACAATCGTGAACTTCAAGACGCTAAATTTCCATCTCTTCCATCAATCGCTATCCACGGGTCAGAAATGCCGAAGATGATTTTACGACCGAAAATTTCCGAAATATATTCACCGATTAAAAATTAAAGACAAATGTTATCGTATTAATTGTTATTATTGTATTGTTGTCAATGCAGATTTATGTAGATAATGCTTCATAATATTAATTTCGGATTTGATGGTTTGTTAGAGGGAGTTGCGTGTAGTCGGACGAAAATTAGTCAGCTGCCCTGTATACTCTCTTTTGGAATGGACTATAGGTATACCATTTTGTTAGATTAATCGGAAACTAGAGACTCTTTGTATATAATATAATAATTGGACTGATTGCGCTACTACGATAACGGACGTCAGTCAGATTCGTTTTTTTATTATACTGAATTTATTATTGTTGTTTTTATTTATTATTTCCTACGCATCGTTCGTGTTTACCGTACCTAATGTTTTATCGATCGACATGCACCACCAATTACACGTAATAAACTCGCGTGTAATAAACAACGTAAATATATATATATTGTAAATCGTGTTTATCGGATAGGTATTAATTAGACTTTAGAGGTATGTTTTCCCTATTTTCCTAACGAAAACAGAATTTAAAAGATTTCAAAGTTATATATTTTATATAAACATTGTATTTATATAAGTGTTAAACAATACATTTATTTTGTATGAAATAATAAAATATATTATTATCGATTACTTACAGAAAACAATATTATTCATATAAAAAGTTATTAAAAAATAAATAGTTCTATCAATAACATCTTTTAGATGTTAACATTTTTCATCACATATTACCATTATAATTGTATGAATGACACAATGTTTTTAAGAAAAGATATTTTAATTATTACTATTCTTGTACCTATACTTGTATTTTGTTGATGGCTACAACTTAGTTTTAACATTTTATTTAAGAAAAATAATCTATTTAGATTTTAGATGGCGATAAAATAATAGTTTAGGTAGTACCTTTTGGATTAGATATAAAAAACTAAATGTTGATAAAAATCTAATTGGTAGCTTTTAATTTTGAGACCCCGAATTATATGTGAACGACTACGATATTATTTTATGCAATAATTCAATATTATGATAATTTTTTTCTAAACAACAAATGTAATAAATAATTATAATAGTATTCTCTTCAGTGATCAACAATGTAAAACGATTTTAGTTGATTTTCGAATAGAAATATTTTTTAAGGTTTAAGTTTGTGTTCACCGTTATTGAAAATTAACAGATTCAAAAGGAAATTGAAATTCGTAATACTTAAAATTTTGGCAATTAATACTTATTAACTTTTTTTTTTTTTCATATATAAATTAAAATGAAATTCTCGTGAATAATCAGTTGAATTTCAGTTAGGTTATATTTTATATATTATTATATTTGAATATTGTTTACGATATTAAAATGAATTAAATATTTAACAAATTAAATAACATCATATAATTATATTATAAATAATATCTATAAATAGATAGGTATGTTATTTTTATAAACCCTAAAAAATTCGTCAAATGAGTAAATTAATATATCTAAAATCTAAAACTAATTGTTACTAATAGTAACTTGTTATGCTAACAGTAGCAAATTACTTAATAAATAGATTGAATATAGTTATCTATATCTCAAATAATTAAAAAAAAAAACATTTTAGTAATAAACAAAATAATATTCAGTTTAAAAAAAGTAAAGTGGGGATATCGATTGTGAACGTTCCTCCTTCGTCCCTTTGGTCCTCGGAGAAATTAGTGGTTTATTATACTTAAGATTTGAATGCCATGATATTGCATTAGAAAATACGATTCTGAGCGAGACTCAATATTTTATAATATGCTATATTAATAATCCATTCCAAAATTTTACCTCATGTGTAAATTACGAATGTAAATATTTAAAATAAATTTCAATTTCCTACGATCTAAACTTATTTAGTTATCAAGAAGTAAAATGATGAAACCGTAATTTTGCCGATTTTCAAAAATTCTTACTTTATAAAGTTATGAAAAAAATTGTCAGTTACGATTTTCAAAATATTTTGTAAAAACATTAAGTTTAGACTTTGACAAAATTTTCAAACCAATAAACTAAAAATTGCAGGAAATATTAAACATTTTTATAAAAAAAGCCAAAACTCTATACTTAGTCAGAAAATCAATCATTTGTTTCTAAATTTTTTCTTGTAATGAAGTTTACCTAAATTAATATTCAAAACAATTTTCAAGACACTATGATTAAAACTCAATTAGTTATCACGAAATTAAAAATTTAAAATAACAGAAACCATAATTTTTCCGATTTTTCGCCATTTTTTGGTAGTTTTTCCCCTCCCAAGGAAAAGATTTTGAGAATTTCGAAAAATGAACTAAATAAAGTACCAAATAGATGCAATTTGCTACCGAAAACATAACCTACTTATGATAATCGGACTGTTATTTCTACCCGAAAAAGTGTCTTTATACATAAAAAAAAATATCATAATAGTCATTTCTGTTAAAATTATTCAAATTTTAAAAGCTTATAAAATAAAGTTTCAACATACGATTTTGAAAATATTTCGCAAAAGGATTAAATTGTATATAATTAGACTCTGATAAAATTTTCAAATTGAAAAAGTAAAAATTACAAGAAATATTAAACATTTTTAGAAAAAAGTTAAAATCTCTATATTTAGTCAGAAAATCAATCAATCGTTTCAAAAAATTGTTCTATAATGTAAAACACTTATGTTGACACACCAAAAAAGTTTCAATTCCCTACGATTAAAACTCAATTAGTTATCACGAAATTAAAAAAATAAAATTAATAAAACCGTAAT
This sequence comes from Eriosoma lanigerum, assembly GCA_013282895.1. NCBI lineage: Eukaryota > Metazoa > Arthropoda > Insecta > Hemiptera > Aphididae > Eriosoma > Eriosoma lanigerum. The sequence continues at coordinate 312,461 of CM023360.1, read as the reverse complement.
TTTGCCGGTTTCCGGGAATTTGAACTTTAAAAGTGTATGAAAAAAAATTGTCAGTCACGATTTTCAAAATATTTTGTAAAAAGATTAAGTAGTATATGATTATACTTCGACAAAATTTTTAAAGCGATAAATCAAAAATTGCCGGAAATATTAAGCATTTTTGGAAAAAAATTCAAAGTTCTATACTGGGCCAAATAACCAAAATTGTACCACTATGTATATTATCTATGTTAATACTCAAAAAAAATTTCAAGTTTCTACGATGAAAACTCAATAAGTTATCACGAAATTAAAAAAATTAAAATAACAGAAATCGTAATTTTGCCGAATTTCCACAATTTTTTGGAGTTTTTCGCCTCCCAAGGAAAAACTTTTGAGAAATTCGATAAATGAGCTAAATAAAGTATCAACTAGACGCGATTTTCTTCGAAATCATACCCTATTTGTGATAATTGGACCATTATTTCTACCCAAAAGAGTGTTTTCATACATAAAAAAAAAAAAACATCTTTGTAAAACCAATACATTCTTCGCTTCGCTCAGAATCTAAAAAAAAATATATAGTTTTAGTTCCTTTATTATATAAAAAGATATCATTTTTTTTTTTAACTGAATAATCACGATGACAGTTTTAAGCTAATTGAACAATTATAATATAATTTTTAAGTAAGTATGATAAAATTACGGTATTGTGTAAGATGCACAAGACGTATAAGTACATTATTTTGTTTTAACCTTAGAAAATCTTAGTCCAAATTATTCAGTGAAAAGCCGTATCCACTCATGACTAATTATTTATTTTATTTATTATGCAAGTAAACTAATCTGATTTGGACACATATAATAAAAAATTAATATACAGTTACTGAACGCCATAAAACTTTTAAGTATGTAATTATTTCTAAGAGACACAGAACTATAAATAAAATCTATATAATGTCGTAAAACTAGTAAAATTTGTATTCGACTCAAATCGTTTTTATTTTTCACAATTATTTTAAACAGCGTAACAAATCTTGGAAGGAATTAGACTTGGTCAGTACACATTACGTCATCGTCTCAATATAATAAAGTATTATACATGCCAATTATTGTGTATTATTAACAATAGAAACATCAAATCGAAATGTATCAAAAATTAAATACATTATTTATTTTAATTTTAAAATAAATATAAATAAATGATGTTTTTATGAATAATTATTTAATACGATATGTTTAATAAAACTCCATTATAGCAGATATAATATAATAGATAATACCTGTTATAATAGTAGGTAAAAATATATATTATATATTTTCACTTTAAAAAAAATTATTATTTTAATTTAAAATAAGTTTTTCTATTTATTTGAAAAGTCATTTTTCTGATATCTTTCTTTGCAATTATTTATCAATTATATCTTAGAATGTAAAAATTAATATTACCAATATTCAATATTATGATAAGTCAATTATAACTACATAAATATTTGTAGTCACGAATTAAGATATCTAGTCCTAATTAGCTATAATTAGTAATATTATTACTACTCTATAGTTGTTGCTATAAGTTCGACAATTATTTCTCAAGATTTATTAATAACTGATAGTAATAATAATAATAAATATATACTAAATTTAAATTTGAATTCCTTAAACAATATATAAAATATATAGTCACAAAAAATGACGTCAGAAATATGATTTTTCTAATATGTGAAAAAATTCTTAAAAATCGACATAATGATTAGGTAATTGATTGGTCCTTTTCACTCAAGCAATACAATAGTTCCTCACTTCTTATTGTTGGTTTTTTCCATGTTATCACATAGTATAATATCTAGGTACTATTCATTTATATTCCAAGATCCAAAAGAACTAACTAATTAATTCGCAATAAAAACCAAATGTGTTTCATTTGCTTTCGGTATACGTTTTTAACATACACAAATTTCAAATAATATGTAATATTTTATATTTATACAACTAACTTTAAGTTATGAAGTAAATATATTTAAGCAGTAAACTGGTAAATGATTATGCCAACCAATAAGAAGTGGTTAACTACGATATAGGGGAAGTGAGAAAACAGTTGTACTAAAAAATCTGTAATGATAGGTACATATTTATTTTATCATAGCTAAAGCGTTATGTAATCATTTATAGTTAAATATATATTATTATGTGACCGAAAAAACATTAGAAAACTTAAAACATTTTGATTACTTGATATTAAATGAAATGACTCGTCGTTATCAGTTGGTGGAAATATGTTATACGAAAGAAAACTTAAGTTTTTTTTATAATTATTAAGCCCGTGTAGAATGGTTTCAGTTTTGTTGTTAGTAATTACTAATTACGAATCACTAATCACTATTCATTTTAAGTATAGTTAAATTTGATAGTCGAAACGGGGTTAACTCGGGAATAATTTGACCTCAGTTTTAATTCGTAAAACGGAACCTAAATAAAAGTGAAACCCAGTCTTAAGCAGAAAACCGAAACACGGAATTCGAAATCTAGAATATTTAACTCGGTTTAACTACCTGAGTTAAATAATAAATTAAAAAATATACCTAATAGCATTTCACGTAGTATTTTAATTGGACTACGTCACTCTCACTTATGAAGTTGCGATGACAAATATTATTCTAAAGTTTGTAAAATCGATAAGTTTTGAATATTGGTATATAGATTGGCATTTCGGACTTCGACGAAAAATTGTTGAAAATAAAGTTATCAACGGCGACACATACAAACGAGGGAGACACCTTATAATGGTTTATTGTGTTTTATTATGTTTTACGCATTACACCAAAGTATAAATGTATAATTCGTATAACTACCTCCTACTTAGAGCGCAATTATTTTATTTTGGATGTAGGCCGTTTCGTGCAGTCCTAGACGATGCCGTGACTGCTCGCATTTTACAATAATAATATGAAACATACGCTTTCGTAGGCATATTATTCGTACATCGGATTGCTAAACATTACTACCTATAATGCAATATCATTACGTTATATACACAGACACACGATACTCAATATTAAACCATAAACATTTTTAATATATACACCAACTATATACACTAAAAAAACGAACACTAAGAATATATACAAATATTCGTTGATACTTAAAAATGTAAAACGTTGACAAAGAAACAACCATCGACAACTGAAAGATCCAAAATTACAGAAATATTTAATATAATATTATTGTAAGAGTATATTATTCTGAATATTTTCCACTACAATAACCAATTTAATAATAAGTAATAAGATAATACTCGTATTGCTGATTATCGTGTTTAGGTACATGATAACATATGAACAAAAATTATATTATTTATTGAAACGGCAGAATAGTAATGATAACTATAAAATGGCATCAAAACTATATTACGACCAAAAATATAATAAACCCAAGCGCAAAGATCGCATGTGGAACCGTTTCTACCGAAAAAAATATACATTAATTACCGTATAAATTATTTTTTAATAAAAAATTTTAAGTATGAAACTAAATATTTTATTTTAAAATCTTATTTTCTCACCTAACCTTACTTCAAAGTGCCGTCGTGTAAAATATACAATAATCATATCAAAATACGAATATGGTTTGATAACAAGATTAGTATATCGAGGGTTTCCAAACGAAAAGTAAACAAATTTATAGAATATTGAGTCTTGTAAAACATGAAAGATATAAGATGGAAAATATCATTCAACAAAAAATACGCACCTATGACTGCACTAGACAACTTCGATGATAATTATCTAAATTATAAAGAAATTGATAGGAAACATCAGTTTTTTAATAAAACAAACATTATATAGATGAAAAACTTTTCTATTGTTAATATCAATCCGCATAAAAATGTAACAATATTTGTTAGTTACAGTCTTAATGTTAGGTGAGCTTCATTCGATAGTTATATATTTGCTTGTATAAACGATATTTTTTATAAAAAATTCATTCATCTCAAATGGTTTTCAACGTCGTCGTAATAATATAGTTAAGCGCATACACTTATTATTACTCACCGTTCGCTCGGTTTTGTTTTGGGTCGGAAATCTGCTGAGTTTTGTGACGATTCTGACACATGTCGTACCGGTCGCAGTGACCAGTTTCTTGCACGTAGTAGTATTGTTTACCGGCAATTTTTTCTTCTTTATCGCCATTATTTTCTTATTGATGACCATCCCCTTTAATGTTCTGTATAGGACGACGGACAGTCCGCGTATACGCGAATCACGACGTTGCTGTCTTTTATGATAATAAATCGACGAAACAAACAACAATTTTTCTACGTAATTATGACCCCCGGAAAATTGCCCGGACTTGTGATATTTTATTGTACCTTGTTAAGTGTAGTGAATGTCGCACGGTTACCATGGTTAAATATGAACACTATATTTCCAAAAAAGAAAAGCCGGAAGCGGGTAGGAAATGAATAAAAATAATTTTGTGCGGTTCAGTTTACCGCCATCGACGCGGCTGGTGACAACGCGCGTTTCCATGACGAAACAACTGACAGTGGCGTGACATAAATAATTTTATAGATACTTTAGTGTCCGAATAGTTTTTAAAATGGATCATTCGGAAATAAATATTATAATATTGCCACACCATTGATAGTATTATTGTTATATGTAACCACTTTTTAACTGTTTTTCTTCTCCAAAGAAAAATTTTTTGAGATATTGGAAATATTAGCTAAATAAAGTATCAACTAGATGCAATTTTCTACCGAAATAATACCTTATTCGTGGTAATTTGACAATTATTTCTACTTGAAAAAATATTTTCAGACATCATAAAAAAAATAAAAAATAATAACATATTTGTAAAACCAATACATTTCTCGCTTCGCTCAGAATATAAAATGAACAAATTATAATACTTTAGCAAGGTGGACTTATATAAATCCATTTTGTATCATATTAATGGGCGCCCTAGAAGGTAGAAAGACAAGGCACTTCCCCCCTCAAGAAATATAAAATGAACTTGTAATTTTAATACATTGAAAAAATTATTAGTTAACACAGTTAGATGTTAGGAATGGACAAGAGGCAAGAGGATGCGCTGTCTTCTACACTTTTTAACCAAGCCTTGAAAAGAGTAATTAGAGAAACCCAAAATATTAGGGAAATAAAGATGCTAGGAAGGAATACTTTGTTGGCATACGTTAATGACATCGTTATCCTTGGAGAATCTAAAGCTGAGTTAACAACAAGTACTTTTAATTTGTTAAAAAATATTGGAAACTTTATAAGTTTTTCGAGAGGAAAATATTAAGGAAGATATATGGTCTCATACTAAACTCGAAGTAAAAATGTTATGAAAGAAGAAAATGAGGACATTGAAAGCATTATAAATAAACCAAAAATACAAGAATATCTGAAAGCTAAAAGGCTAGAGTGGGCTGGCCATGTATGGAGGGCAAAGGATAAGCTAATTCATAAAGTACTAATCAATAAACCCAACGGAAAGAGGCCAAGAGGATGGCCTCGTCAGCAATGACTCGATAGAGCAAACAAAAATCTGAAAAGCTTGGGAACGACAAAAATTGAAGATACGGATGATCGGGAACTATAGGGGGACGTGGTAAAAGCGGCAAAAGGCCAACATGGGCTGTAAGCCAAAAAAAATTATTAGTTAATATAAAAAATTATGAAAAAAAAGGTTTGTCCCCCTCTGAAATTTCTCCTGTAGGTGCCCATGATCATAGTACTTTTATAATCTAACCTAACTTACAAGACTTATCTGAACTCTTAAAATGATTTTAGAACCAAATAACTTCCAAGAAGCTGTTAAAGCTTTACAGATCATAATTTTTAATTATGTAGGTATTTTATAGGTACCGATTTTTCGTTAAATGGCATTAAACCAAAATATATACCTTACAGTCTCCAGTAGACTTGTATTTTTTAGTGATTATCAAATACTATTATTATTTATGACATTATTAGTACTTAATTTTATTCTCGTACTGTCGAAATTATTAATATGTAACGTATACTGAATTTAAAAAAATCAATTAATTCGTATTTCAGATAAAAAAGAACCTTAAATTATTGTATTACAATGTATAATTTAAATTTTAAATTAATTTTTTAAAGTAATTTTATGAATTTTGTTACTACCTATTTACAGTGTTAAAATAACTGAATCATCTTGTACGTTTATTCATAGGTTATTAATTTTATCTCAGATTTCATATTAATTTAAAAATACGAATAGTAACAGTTTTGATTTACATAAATACAGTCTAATACAATTATATTAGTTTATGCTCTATATTATTATAGTTATAGTAAAAGATGAAATATTTATCCAAGGACAACAAATGCGTGTTTATGACTATGTTATAATATCGGTAGGTACCAGTATCGAAGTCGTATGCATGATATTTTATGATACAAATAGATTATAGACGTAAATCATTACAAAAATACAAAGTCGGTCATAGTTTTATACGGTATTTACATTTGTGGGTTTTACAAATATGTCTACACCAAATATACGTACGGGATTTTATCAAGTATAGATGTGAAAAATTCATGCAATTTAAAAAATGTTTTTTAATCGCAACAAAAGTTTCTGTAAATACTGTAGAAAATGGTCTGAGGAAATCTTATCTGCCTCTTACTTTATGACTCGTGAAATTTGTTACATGTAGGTAGTCTAAATTAAAACAATACTATGATTAACCGACGAAATTTACGAATTCTATCTAAAGTATCAGCAACTCCATATCTTCCCAGTGTCCAGGGTTTTCTTCAAATTTTTTAAATTAACAGTAGTTAACATAATAACCTAACCTAGCTGTTATTAAATAAAAAGTATTTAAATTAATTAAGGAGAATAATTGAAAAATATGTATTTGATTTTCTGATTGAATTTTAACTTAAATAATGTCAATAATCGGCTTATATATTACTGTATGATGTATTTTTCGCTTAAATTTGTATAATCATAGATCTGACAAAATTTTTAAAAAATTACATGAGTAAGTTAATATGATATTCCCGAACTACAAACACCTAATAAAATGATTGTTCTTACTTTTTGGCTGGGATTTTCACCAGAATTATTTCTTCGTTATACAAATTAATTTTAATATGCAAGTAAATTTAAATAGTTGTGGTTATGGAACCATGTAAATATAAATTATAAAGACGTTAATTTATTGTAAAATATTAGACGCGATGAGTATAATCACAAAGTTAAATGCATTTACTTTATAAACACATTAAAAATATTATGTAACTTTTACCAAAAGTAAATGTTGTATGATCGAAGTTGAAAAAATTAAATTAAATTAAAACACGGTTATTTGTTGTAAGAATAGTGATTTAGTTTCATGTGAAGGAAAAACGATATTTCAAGAAAATACAATTCGTGACATTTTTTATATTTAAGGTAAATACAAAAAAACAACATAACATTTTTTGAAACTACGTAATACAATGCCGTATTGAATTTAATAAATCATAAATTTGTCTTAGGAAACGGAAATTCTATTAGGTATTATACATTTCCATCATGAATATAATTAGATATTAAGGGTTATGTGACATGTTAAGCGAGTTCGTCGACCGTCGCATGATTTGAAAATAATTTTAAGGTTCACGCAGCTCTATTGTGAAATCACGAATAATCAACTGACATGTTCCGGAATCAGGATCATATTTGATCGATGAGATCGATAACGTGTTGCCATTGCTATTGGATATATGCTCATAGCATGTATTTTTACTTTTAACTTCATAATATCTTCAATAACATAATATAATAATAAAATAAAATAAATATATAATGAAATATTGTGTTATAATACTGTCTAATGAAAATTTATCACATTTACATCACAATGGAAATAATTATTAATTTTTAGATAGGTAGTTAATGTTTTTCTTTTATATACTAACATTTATTAAACGTAAATGAAACGTTTTATTCAAAATGTGTAAAACTATAAACCGCAGTAGGATTTACTAGATAATAACTGAGGCTGACTATCTACTTAATTTACTTGACTTTTTTCCTTTAAAATAGTCACCAGTACTGTTTTAAGTAAAATTACACTAATATTAATTAATATTGATAATATTAATTTATTTGTTTTTCCTGTTTTTATATATATATTACAAATTGATAAGAATATTAAATTATACTACACAATATACTGTAACCTACACTATATATATGTACCTACACTGACATACTGAAGTTAACCCCGCGTATAATTATTATTTTGTTTTTTTGTTTTTTTAAGCATTGGAGGGATTTATTCCAACCCTCCGACCATATACACGGCTGGTTGAATGAGTTACGTTCGTAATTGGTTGACAAAGTGTGTTGTAGGAGTATTTTTTTCAAAAATATTAAATAATTTTAAAATTGTGTTTTAAAACTGGTGTGCGCAAAATTTCCGCTAATCAAGGATAAAATGGCATACGCCATTACAACAACTGTTGTACGATGAATTTATCAATACGTCCAACGTGACCAGACTGACGAATGAAATATCGCATGATACTTAACAGTATACTTAACTATACAGAGTGATCTGGTATTCATATTTTTAAAATGGTTAGAACTACATACGCCTTCAATGTTATTTGCGTTCACCCTGTATAATATCATTACAATGCTAGTGTACATTCAAAACCGGATTTTATTTAAATCCGTATATACGTATGTTTATGATATTTTATATAGATTTTAAAAGATTTAACCAACGACCTTACAAAAAATAACAATAATAATAATAATAAAAAAAAAATATTTTCAATGTGTACTAAATGTTATTTTTAATTTAAATATATAAATAATGCTACGTTTCTCTACGTGGAATATTTAATATAAGTTTTTTTTTGTACATGCATTTAGTTAAAAAGTAATTCCTTTTTAAATTTAAATTGTTATTTGTTATATTATTATTTTAAATAAGCCATTTTAAATTAGTTTATATTACTTGTTTATTTACTACCACCCCAAAGACCAATATAAAATTTTATAATATACGCCACTGTATCTCGATTGTTTGATGGTTTCAATTCTAGTGTATACAGAGTAATACATCTAATATAGAACACTAATTTAGTCGAAAAGTATTAACTTTTTCTTCAAATTAGATTATGTTAGGTTTTTAAATGAATGTTGAAGAAAGTTTATAAAACTTGATACATTTAGAAATATTGAGTGTTTTGAATTGAATAACCCCTGTTAATGGTACAAAATTATTAACATTACGATTAAAATTCAGGATTTAAATATTGTTCCTCCCACTTAAAATAAAACCTAATATAAGCCTCTGTTAAGTTTTTGTTATATCTGTATTATCGTTGAATAATTATTAAATTTAGAGCAAAGTAAATGACTTAAAATTAAAATATAGAGACAAATAATTAAGGTATTAAATTTGTAAAAAAGAAGTATTTTTAAAATTATGTTGACAACGTTCTATATAGTTAAGAGTTTTTAGTATGTCTCATTTATTATGTCTACACTATATCATTACTTTTATTCAAATTCAATGCTGCAACTAAGTATGTATCCGGGAAGGGAATGAAAGTAGATAAAATTTTTAAAAAGTAATATAAATTATTATTAAATCGATCGTACCTTTACTATGATTTATTTATAACTATGGGTGCACCATACATCTCTATAGATCACCTACATCTCTGGTAGTTTCACTGTTTAAATGATATAAAGATTAATATGCATTCGAGGAAATTAAAAATTTCGAAAAATGGGGTAGTGTGTATTAAGTTGCGTATCCTTAGCGCCTTGTGCATATCAAATTCAATTTTGTCTAATATTGTATGAGCTTTTGCATTTATTATGATTTTCACAAACCAAAAGAATCAGATTGTATTCCCAATTAAACGTTGAACTAAACCCCGAAGGTCGGAGTTCTAAGGATATTAATATCTTTTATTATTATACAGATAAATAGTTAAGTATGATTAATAATATATATAATATTATAATTGCTACATTATTATAATAATTTTAAAAATAACAAATAAATATTTATGCTATATATTTTTACTCTACTAAGTAATATTAAATATTAAATGACAACAATTAAAAATTTTACCAGGTTTTTCTTAAGATAATAAGTGGTAAATTAAACGAAATAGATGGGTATCACAGTCAAGTAAGTTTGTGTAGTTTATTGTATATACAATCCATCATCTATTTAGCCAGCTAAACTTATTTTGATAAACTGATAACATTTATATATCAATATTGACCGACAAGATGGAGAAATTCATTTCAGAAAATAAAAATATTTTCATAATAATAAAAATGTAAATCATCAGGTATACCAAACAACTTTAACAATAAAACGACATCCTGGCAGCCTAAATAATATAATCTAACTTAACCTATCCGATTTCTTATCAGGAGTATCATATACTTTCCATATTATGTTTACAATGATATTAATGAGCACACAATTATTTTTATTTTTTTATTTTTTAAACTTTTGTACACAACTCATACATTTAGTCGTTACCATTATAATGTGGAAAAGAAATAAAATAAAATATTTAATTTTAGATATTTAGAAAAAAATAAATAGTTAAATATATAAATAAATAATATAAATAGTAATTAAATTCCGAAGTTTAACTCTTAGGAAAGGTATATTAAATTTGAATAGTGAAAGAAAAATAATTGAAGATATTATGATTGTTGAAAAAAATGAAGAGCCTGAAAAGTTGATTTAACATTTTAAATATAAAACCGAAGGAATTAGAACAATATAATAAAATAGCTTGGATTTTAATCGCATAGGTACTATTTTATCATGATTGGAACAATGAGGAGAGGATTTTAAATCGAGGAGGATAGAATGAGAGAGAATCATTTCTGCCCAAATAATGCCCAAATCTAAACCCACAGAAGAAAATAATTAAAAGCCTAGCAAGATTAGAATTAAAAAATCAATTTCTAATCAGGTTTTTTCAACCATTTTACTTTCTCAATGTAGAGCGTACTATTTTTTTGAAATTATTAAGTAAATGTGGGTAATTACTTTTAAAAAATAAATATTATAAATGGACTAAGTGATATAAATAATCATATTACATTATATTTTATGTCTATTTTTAAACCTTATTGGCTGTACAGCAGACGGATTAAGTGAACCTCTCACTGAGAGGTGCCAAAATCCTTCAATAAGCAATTATTTAGTACATTTCGTTTGTCACTTAATTGTCTCCAGTCATAAATAATATGTGTGCGTGTATACAATATACTCATATATTGTAAATAATGTTAAAAAAAACAATTCCATTATCAGAATGTTTACTAAAAGTAAATACACAGAATAATATTTAAGTATATATTTATAAAAAAAATAATAAACCCATTAACCCATTGCTTTGCTAAAATACTATATCGGTATAATATGCTTTTCAGTTCATGATTAAAATATAATATTATTATAGATACAAGCTCAGAACAAAGCATTTCAGTTTAACGACGTTGTCATAAATTTGACAACATTTTTTTTCGTGTGGGTTTGAACCGTTTACTTTCGACCTTAACCAATTGAATGCGAACCACGTAATCATATTTATTATAATATTTAGATTTAGGGTTTAAGTAATACCAAAGTTCTAATTCAAATATTATTTATTCATACCAGCGATAAACATTCTAATTGGGTTAAAAGATCATAAGTTTTTAACCTATTCCTCCTTTACATTTCATCTAAATAAAAAAAATTGTTTATAATTTTTAAAAAAAAAATCAAATGTAATCTTTAGTCATCAATAAATTATTTTATAAGTGGATTGGCGTAAATATTATTAAATATTACGTTGAATATTATTTCAAAATCATTGAACACATACATTTTTTTTAATTTTTCAATTTCAATGGCGAAATGAGAATATTAAAAGATTATTATTAAATGAAATTAACATCCATCTATAGAGGTTTTTATTTATTAATAACTATCTATTTTGTATATATTTTAAAATAGTTACAATATAAAATTTTAAAAGGCTGATTATGAATTTAAGATTCATGACGTTTTTCCACCTCTGATAAATTATTAATTTTTTCTATTTGTATATTTAAAATTTTTAATACATAAATAATATAAGTGTATTATAATATTGAACATAAACTCATTTTAATTGAGCATATAATTATTATACCTGCTTATTTTTGCATAAAACATATTTTTGAATATAATATATGTTTTGCCAATATCTATTTAAAACTTAAACATTTAAAAAAAATTGTTTCACTTAATATAATATTATTATTGGTCTTATTCTTATAAGTTATAATATTGTGAATTTACACAAAATATTATAATAGATAACATTTAAAATAATTATTATTATTATTCAATTATTGATTAATTATTTCATTTAAATTTATCTCAAGTTGCATAGTTTTTCATTTTCAAATCATAATCATCTGACATATTTTAAATTTAAATGTTTTATATAATATATAATATTATTATGGTATTCGATCGTTTATTTTATTCGGACCGTTGTGTACCTTAATATTAAAATATAAAAATAATGATTATAATATTGTGGAAATAATTTCCAGATAAATTTGTTTTTATTATTTTCTTGATAATTAATATAAATTTTACACATAATATTGTCGATGAAAAAATCTAAATTAGGTAATGGTCTACTTAAACTAAAATTTATTTTTTTGACAAATTTAAAATAACATATAAGTACCATAAAAATATACTTAATTATTTTAGATTTAATTTTTTAAATATATGTGCTCCGATGATACTCACATAAATACATAAATTCACATATGAAATTAATCTTAAATATAAAATGTCGAAAATTATGTCATACAATTATATTTGTACATTGAATAAAGATTATTTATTTATTATTTTTACAAATAGGTAGGTAAAAACACAATATTATACATTAAATTTTAAAGTATAGGTATTTTAAATAATTATATTATTGTTCACATTAATTAGATTATTACTATCAGTTTTTGTCAAAAAAATTCAAATCCTAATCACTATACTGCTATTGTTAAAAACATGTAGTTATTTACAATAGGTAATATAATTATTAATTTGTTTTTCAATTATTGTAAATTTAAAATATTTTCACTTACCATCTATTTTATCTATTTATCGAATTTAATGATAAATAATACAATAATTATAATATTTCTATACAGGATCAGAAAGGTATTAGAAATAATTTTTATAGCAATTGATAGTTTAGGCCTTCAGTTTAAGCTTGAATTGAAATCTAATTATTAAACTCAATTCTTTTATTAAACTTCTAATAAATCTTGAAAAAACGTCTATGTTTATGCAATCCAAGTAAACAAGATTTTAAATTCGTACGTTATAGATTAATCTACAAAACAAGTTATTCTGCTTTAAAAAAACGAGATTTTCTTATAAAGTACAAGATTTTACAATTTTTTGCACAATAATTATTCATTGAACTTTGATATTTAATCGTAAATTTTTTTTTTTTAAAAATATGATCTAAATACAAAATAAACAACTGTTTATCGTTTATCGTTGGTTATATCATTGATTTTATAACATAAAATCAATGGTTATATTTTATAAAAAAAAATCAATTAAAATAATTTACGTTAAAGTAATTAGGTACAATTAATGTTTATAAATATCATTTTTTCCCCGTGAAAATTGTTAACGGGACTACTGATTTTATTTAACGTATTTAAACTTTAATTAATAAATTACTATCAGATAGTAATATCGCGTTGAAAATGTCTGATTAAAAATAATTTTAAAAAATATATGTACTAATTATATTTGCTTAATACCAAAATAAAACGACAACTGTCTCGAAAATTATTTTTTAATTAATAATAATATTAATATGTTGAATTTAGAACAAATCCGCGCTAATATCGTGTTCGAGAGAATAAAGACAAAACAATCGTCTATATGCAATCTAATTATACAGGATTTTAATCGTACGCGAATTCAAGTTTAGGATATAGATAATTATTAGTTATACTTATATTATTATATAATATTATCGTATTTTCCTTCGAATAATTAAATAATAATAAATCCATCAAAAACAAACACAATATATTAATATATATTATAGAGTTGTATAGACTAATTGCCAATATTATATAATGATTTGCGAATAACAATATTGTGAAAAACATTCATTAAAAACAATTGGTATAAATATGGAAGTAGGTACAAATTATTTTATTGAATACTGGTTTTGGAACGGCCAACCTAATGTAATTTATCATCATGTGTCCAAAATATTTTAAGTTGTATGCTCGTATGTCTGTCTAAATACGTAATCTACCTATATAAAATAGTAAAGTCAATTTCGTAAAAAATATTACGATTTATATTATGTTATTGTTTTTATTTTTTCGTAATGTATGATGTCATTTTATTTAGTTGATTTGTTGTAAACAATATTTATTTTTAAACGACAATAAATCGTTAATAAATTAGGAATCGTTAGTACTTTACTATATAGTATACCTTATTTAATAGTTTATAGTTTTATAGGAACAACGAAAATGTCATATTGTCAAGGGTATGGAAATATCCAATATGACTCGATGGAAAGGTAGACAACTATTTTAAATTATGACACTAAAACTTTTAGATTTCAGTTGAATGGAAAGTATTTTAGTTAAAAAATAATGTTTATTTTGAAAAATCCTTCGAATAAATTAAAAGATATTTTCGGAGGTGTATGCAATAAATATAATATAATACAAATATAAAATAATTATTATTTATACAATACATAAAAAGCGTTGCCGCTTTTGTGATTACATCTATTATAATTTATAATATTATTATGTTATACATAATATTATGATTTAAACATTTCTTTTTAAATAAAAACTACAATATTCAAAACGAAATATTTCGTAAAATTTAACGCAAATTTTATTAATCAAAGTTCAAAAACATACTACGTCATTTTAATATATTAATAACAATAATGTATACATTATACATTTATAAATACCAAACCGGTTTTTTATTAAATTTAAATTTACTTTTCTTAAAAGTATTTAATAGCATATTATATTATTAATATTAATAATAATATATTATCGATTGTATATGTTTATGTATTATCTTTATAAAATACTGCATCAAATCTTACACTATATCTTTATTTTTTGACCATGAAATATAATTTTATCTAGTTCATATTATGATAAATTTCATGAATCATTATATACGAATCAACGTCTCTTCGCCCTTAGGAAATATGATTATTCTACTATTTTTTATAAATACTTCCAATCGTTTGCGTAAGGTATGAAGGTAATAAACTAATAACTCAACTCATAATAAGTTGATGCTCAAATATGTCCAATATATTGATAATTATATATATATATATATTGTACAGGGTCATCAAAACATGTTCAAATCTCGAAATTCTTTTCGACAAATATGCGTATCATTGTGTTTATTGAGAATAATTTAAATATTAAAAACATTTTATTTAGTTTAAATAATATATAGGTAATTAGGTGTTCGCCTTTTTATAATATTAGACATTCATTACATAATATTATTGTTAATTATTGACAGTTTTTTTAAAAATTCCGAGAGATTAAATTTTCTATTTAAAAACAATAATTATTTTATGATGCTCTCATACCTGCAATATTATATAATATTAAAAATATTGATTAATATACAAAAAAAAACCCTATGAAATAATAATGATATTATACCAATTAACATGTTATATTGCCCCACCCAATATACCTGTTCTGAATACGATGAAAAATATTAATTATTTATTACCAATAAAACAATAACCATGTTCTTGAAATTTTTATCTAACCACAATTTAATATTAAATATTAATAATATTCTTATGCGTAATTTTACGACGGAAGTTTACATTTGAAGAAAATGCCGCCATATCCGTTTTGGCGACAACTTGAGATCGATTCAATAATATTTAATTAATCTAGAGATCTCGCGCCATTTGTTTATAATACTCGACGTGGTCAGAGTAAAACTTCGGAAACTTCAAGGTCGAATACAAATGTAATTCGTTATATACGTAGAATTATTAGTTTTAAGTAACATTTTACCTGCTTGGAATTATTTAATGGAAATGGAGTATAACAACACTACACAATATAATTTATAATAACGTTATTGTAAACGATTAAAAATTAAAACATCTTGGAGTTAAATACAAATACAAATACGTATAGGTGAGTTAAAAGTAATTAATAATATTCAACCGGCTGAAGTGATGTGAGTTAGTTTTAAATTGAATCACCGAATTGAACTATTAAAACGAGAATACGAGTATACACGTGTAATGTATAATACATAATTATTTAGATATATCGTATATGGTTAAGTCGAGATTTTGCTGTTTTTATTGTAGGTAGGAGGTACCTAATTTATGTTTCATTCACCTGTAGACAAATTACACGAAATCGAAAAATACCTCTGTACACAGGAATATGGGATATATTATACCCGTGGTATATACTGTGGTTATACCCAATCATACCCAGTCATACCCAGTTATATCGCAGTGACCACGGTGACCATCTACGCCCTACGCGGTATAATTTGTATAAGTACTATGCAGTCGATCGCGTGCTTACGCATCCATTTCGGAGTTTAATAGCATAATTTATAATATACTTGTAAATTGTAATATACAGAAATTATATTATTAATAAATATTTATTATTATTATAAATGTTAGTAAGCGTGTCCTTGTATCGGCCGTCGAGGAACGTAAAACCGAAGAAACCCGACACTCGTACACAATCTCCCTACCGGTTCGCCACTGTCGTCTTTTGTACGTCGACAAACTTATAGTCTTGTGTGTGTGTGAGCGTATAAGATTTTTTTTTCCTCTCTTGGTATAATTTATATTATTGTTTCCTTACCTGTTTTTGAGCAGCGGGTACCTATATAAACAAAAACCGGTATTAAATAATTTTCAATACCTATCCCGTGACAATCGCGAGTGGTGCCGAACGCCAGACCATAAGCACGTTCGCATATCGTTAGATATTTTATTCTCCCCGGAGTACTGACTTCTTCGCGATGGCGGTGAGTATTATTACAATAATAATTATTTTTCTTAGAAACTATATGAGATAACAACATTTTACAAGCAGTAAAAATAAAATAAAAGACGGAACATAATCTGTCGATACTTTGAATACATACATATTTTATAATTAGGTGTTTTTGTTCGTATTTTTACATTAACACAATATTACATTTACATTATTTTTCTCTTTCAACATTATATATTTAGCTGCTTACTATTACGATAAAATTATTGTCCAAAAATTCAACAGTTCATCACTATTCATCAATATGAATTTTTTCGTTTCGTTATAAATTTTACGCTGGAACACGTTCGGCACAATTTTTCACGATATTATTAAATTCCTCGTAAAGTTTACATCTATATTTTAAAAACATTCACTTTTAAAATTCAACAATTTCTCCACATAGGTAGTATATTTAACAATTTATAATTTCTTGACTACAATAAATTCGAAGGTAAACGCGTGGGGTATATTTGTCGAGGTAATAAATTTCTAATGCTAATATTTGTCGGTAATAGGTTCACTTTATTGTTTTTACTAAAACAACTTATTATCTCGATTAAAAGCTAAAGTGAATGGTACGTAACTGCTAAGTACATTTTAAAATCATGTGTATAGCTGCAAGTATCTACAACAAAATACGAGTAAGTAATTTTCCCTTTCCTTCTATTTTTAATTCTCGTTTAATCAAGACTTTACAAAGTGTATTATTAATAATTATATTATTATATTATTTTTAAAATCCTATTCTCGAGTTTATTTTGATTTTTAATCGACATGTTTGCGTGTACGGTGTACTTATTATTTATTTATTATTATTATTATTTATGCTTCTCGTAGAATTATTGTTTTCCATTCGTTATAATGATGTATATTTTTATGTCATAAAATAATTATAACTATTTCGGAGTAATAATAGTTTTAAAATTATAATTTTCTAAAAGTATAATTAACATTATCTTAACATTAAGAGAAAGAATAAAAACAATTGGCAATTTCAAACCAATTTGATTACCTATTTATTTTAAATTTTAAATATTAATTAATAATATGATATGGTTTTTTTTTTTTTATTAAAATTATTATCGTGGGTATTGACACCGATAATTATTATGATACAAAACTAGAATTAAAACTTTATTTTATAATAATTATTATTAAATACAATTATTATATTACGATTTTATCTAATTAGGTAAATGTAGTAAGAAAAAAAAGAGGAAATTTTCACAAA
Source organism: Eriosoma lanigerum (assembly GCA_013282895.1). Classification (NCBI taxonomy): domain Eukaryota; kingdom Metazoa; phylum Arthropoda; class Insecta; order Hemiptera; family Aphididae; genus Eriosoma; species Eriosoma lanigerum. The sequence goes on along the minus strand of CM023360.1, from coordinate 294,121 downwards.
ATAAATATACTATTAAGAAATCGCGATATTGATTAATTAAAATAAATCGATATAGATATTTATTATTTGAATGTTATTTGAACATAATCGCAGTTTTCAAATTAAACGTCTAAGTGACAGTAATATTAAATACGTAAAATTATGGAGACCGTCATCGTTCTGTGTATTTTTATAAACAGTTTAACATTTTTCAAACTAGTGTTTTTCTACACCAATATACTATAAAGTATTATACCATATAGGTAATAAGTTGTTAAGTAGCATGAATTAGATTTTTGTTATGACACTATGATCCGAGCGACCAAATTGAAAATCACTATTATAATATAACACAGATTGGATAAAAAAAAAAATTGGAACCTACGTTTGACCCATTTGCTATCCATAATACGACTAACTCTCGAAATCGTCGAAATTTAAGCAACTTATGTTATTACTTATGCGCGTGCGGTCATCATATTATTAGCGTTGGAGGATTCTATATATTATCATGATATTGTATTCGTATATACAGAGTGGTTAAAATATTTTGTTACGAAAATAGTGGGAATAACATACGTTTTCAATATTATCTCAACTGTATATGACATATGTTATACGAAACACGAAATTCTATCCATTCTGTATATATATAATATAAATAATATAATATTTTTAACTGTTGTGAAACGATCGTTTTTCGTTCACCGAACCGTATACAGTAAGACATCATAATATAGGTAATATATTAATGTTTATAGCCAGTGCTCCAACCGTGCGAGGTCGACAGTAGATAATAACGATTGACATAAAGTCAAAATAATCTCAATCTATGACGTTCCAAAACGGTACGTATCGATGATGATGTCCGACAGGCGAAAACGTTTTATTACGTGAAATCAGTCGAAGATTCCTGCAGCATGCAGTTGTAGAAAAAACAATTCAATATTACCCATACGTATTGAATGTCAAATAGTATTCGTTATGATGTTTTTTCCAAAACGAAAAGCTAAAATATCGTATTTTTTTCCAATAAATGGTATTATGTAGTACAATAATACACTTAAAACCCAATTAAAATTTTCAGTTGAACGAAAAAATGTAAACTTAATGACTAGCGTCAACAAGTCCATCTTATTCTTGATGAGTATTGTTATTAATTTTATTTGCGGTAGGTACCTACTTGTAAATACTATCTGTAATAGTAATAACGAAAATAATTTAATGAAAAAGGACGCACTATAAATTTATATTATACCTATATGATTTTCACAAAATCGTTTTTTCCTCGTTCGTTCAAACTTTTCCAGTATAAATATTTTATAGAAAATTACAAACATATATAATTTTATTAGTAAGTATGAATATAAAAAAAAATTATTTCCAATATTGCCAATTTTAGCAATTTTTGGACTATATAATAAACATAATGCAATTTAAATAAGTCAAGAGCATTAAATTTATAACAATTTATATTATGATGATTAGAATCGTCCATAATAATCGTAATGTCATAAAAATTTTTTAAATACATCAGTTTTCGTTTTTATTTAAATCTAATAACGGATCAATTGTGATTGTATATTATGTTTTTATTGATTTTTTTTTAATGATTAATTTCAATTTGTAAATTAAATATATGTGAAAATGCATTGTATTGAAGGGTTATGCCAAAAAAAATTAACCAAAGCAAAAATTATAGTCACCTTCTATATGCTTTTTTTAATTGATTAAAATATGTTTCGTCTGCAATGTCGATGACAGACGATTTGAAAATAAAACGATCGATTGCAGATTTGGCGCTGAATCGATTTTTTCATTCCGAATGCAATCGCATCGACATTAGTAATATTATGACAATTTGTTTCGCCCAACTGTTATTTTAGGACGTAAATCAAATCTAATTCAGTAATGGTTATAATTTACTATCGTTACTCGCGTAATGACGGTGCGGATATTAAATTTTGTTCAAAACTTTTTTAAAGAGCTCACCGATCGATTAATATCAAAAAATTAGTCATCATCGGCACCTAATATTACTTAATATATTTAATCTCGATTCCTTTTGGATGTGATCGTTTAAAACGTCGTCAACATTAAAGTACCTAACGATTATCATAACGAAACTACGATAAAAATAATCGGTAAAATTCTGACGATGCGATTTCAGGCCGATCGCGTACATCATTTTTTTATTCTAAACAAAATAATAATATGAAAAAAATCACAACCAAGGCCAAGGTATTTGGAGCGTCTTTACTTACGTAAAACATATTATAATGGCAAGATAAGTAAACCCTCAAAAACATGTTTGGACGACGAGTCTCTTTATCCTTGTCCGAAATAATATATATTATCAGTTATGGATATCAGTCGAATAATTAACGTCAGTATGGATCAAATTTACATACCGGTCTCGTGTCATCTTCGATTTTTTATGTAATTTGTATGAATCACATTGTAAAAAACTTCTTTCACTCTCTTTTAGGACATTTATAAACTATAATTTTATAATATAACACTTTACCGGTTGTAGTACGGTAACCAGATGGCAACGACCACGAAGGTTACGATACGATAATAATATAATGATTTAGGTAAGTAAATATAAAAAATAAAACACAAGCAGTTCGTTAAAATAATAACAAAAATTTCTATGCGAGCGATATTTAGTTTTAATTGCATATAATAAATTAATAACAAAAAAATACGATTATAGGAAAATAATATCTCAATATTATATTGATGATTATTAGATTTATCCTGTTTTTGTTTCCTACCAATTTTTAAGTATGTTTTTTCTTTTCTAAATAGAAAGAAATATTCAGCTCAGTCTGTGTCATGTGCCTTCTAAAATAAAAACACATTAAAATATTGTAAGATCCCATAAAAGTACATTTATATATAACAATGATTGATTTTTATTTCCACTTTTAATCTTTTGAAAAATATGTAAAAACATTGATGATTTAGAAGATCAATGAGATCTAATTTACTTTAAAATGAATATGACTAAGTAAAAAAAAAAAATAAATAATAATAAAGACGGAAAAGTTAATTAAACTTAATCATAGATATAAGATATGTACTCTATTGTATATTTAATTAATATTTCATAAATGTATAATATGACATAAAATCGAATCGATCGATTTAATAATAATAAATAGAATTTTCGAATTGCTCAATAAAACATGTAAAACCGTAATCAAGAAAAAGAACTGCAGGTTAGATTAACTAACTAAATGTTACGATAATATATTATGTTTTTCATGCGACCTTTACTGAGTTAATAATATATTATATTCCATTTATTGTCCTAATGATGTTTTGCCGTAAAATTATACAAATTATGCAATTAGATTGTCTTATGTTTATGACACATATTATTAGTATTTTACTATTATTATTTATTTATAACACTAAAATTAGAAATATGTAAATATTCAATAAATATTTGATTTATTTTAGGAGATATTTCATACTTTAAACTTTTTTAGTTAAACATAAAATATACATATTAAATATTTTATTTTCATTTTCGAACGATACGTTTTGCGATAGTTATAACGAGACTCATATTAGAGATTGCAAAAGTAATAAGTAGTCTAGTGAAATCCATAAAAAAATCATAAATTATTTTCATTATATCGATTATAGTTGTAAAATAATTATCCTAGAAAATGTTATGAAAATAGTGTTTTTCATCTGTTTTTATAAAATTTATTTTGAAATATTATCAATAAATAAAGCTGATGCTTCTTTAAGGACCTGAAATTAAATTCTAATTTTTATTTTTAATCATATGTACCTACATACACGTTTTTCTAGATGACGAAGAGTTTAACTCAAGATTTATGTATTTAAATTCGATAAAAATTTAAAAAATCAACTGATACAAATTATTTAAGTTTAACGATTAAATTATATTTTTATAAATGTATTACTGTGAAAAAATATGAAAATAACATAATATACGTTAAATAAAATTATTTTTAATGTACAATTTACATTAAAAAAAAGTTAATGTTTGTACGAGTATAGTCTAATTAGATTAATGAGAATGTTGTATTACAAAAATGTGAAGATAACATTGAAATCATATGCAAATCTCACCACTTTTATAACGTGAAATTACTTTGATATATATATATATTATATACTTATACGTAGAAATTATTTTAAACAGATTTTAACATCAAAAATAATTTTCAAATATATCTAGGTATATCAATTTATTTTAACTTAAAAGCAATTCGTTATTTACCAAGTTTTATTTTAAAATAAAGTTAAGTTAAGAAGTTTGTTAAGATGCTGGTTTAAAAAATAGAATTTATCAACAATTATTATATTTGAAACTTAATGATTTTAACCCAACTTTTCTCTCTAAATTTTACGAATTTTCGGTTTTACATTTGCTGTATAATGGTATCTGTATAATACATATTTGAAATTCTATACACAAACAATTAATATAAACTATTAATTTTTATTTGTAAGAAATTAGAAACAAATTACTAAAAACTTTGAATTTTTTTTTTTTTAAAACTAGATTTTAAACAATTTAAAATGAATAATAATAATAATTTTTTTTCAGATAACCATTGTGTTGGGGTTGACCATACTGAGTGTAGTAAACTACGGAAATACATTTAAATTTTCTGGACTTGATCCAGCATATCAAGCAAGAGCACAACTTAATCCAGTCATACAACCTTATTATGCACCGACCAACAAGGTGAATTTAAATATATTATCCCTTAGCATAACGAAACCAAATATAACATAACTTAACCTAACTTTTCTCTATAAAAATATTCAAAATGGGTAATAATTAATAATTGATTAATTTTTGCTTTGAGATAGCCTCAACAAGTAGATCAATATAAGTCGGTGTCATTTGATTTCAAAAATACGAAACCCTTTGGAGTACCATTAGATCCGTTCAAATCAACTCACCATCAACAGTACCAACCCAGTCAGTATAGGGCGAATTACCAACCATTTGGACCATATCCGGGTTACCCAGGACCAGTTGTATACTCTGGCCAAGGTAGTTATCCAGGACCGGCTGCATATCCAACACCGACACCGTATCACCATGAACCTAGCTATTATCCACAACCTACCCCTTATCCACAACCGACCCCTTATCCACAACAATCGGGCTATTATTCACAACAGGCCTACCGTTTCGACAATCCCGGCCACAAGTCATGTGGTTTCCAAAATTTCGCGCCACCATCGCCACCGCCAAGTAATCCTGCGTTCAACCATTTCAATTTCGGATCGGCAAAGAAATTCAATGTAAATGTACCGGGATTACCGGTACCTGGAAAATACTTCCATGAACACCAATTTGGCGCTCACCACAGTCCCGAATTTTCTTCAGCCATCGTACCCGCTGAACACCACATAAAATATACGAAACCGTCCAAAGACTTTTTTTTTAACACTCCATTCGCACCACGTGACAAAATAGAATCTGCTTTCCTTCCACCACAATCAATATTCCCATTACCGAGCTTCCCGAAAATCAAGGTATGTGCATAATAATACGATTAATTATTATTGACAAATGACAGGATATTATTTTATTTTATTTTAATTTTATTTATTTATTAGTTTTTTAAGAATTATTATAATAAATTAAGGAACATTATGCTGGTAATATTGTTGAGATAATGTATTATTTTGTTTTTCCATGGACAAGAATATTATCTCACCTTCGGCTCCGGAGAGTTCGGTTACACCACAATCATCGGTCGATGTACTACCCAATAACGACGTGCCCGCGGCTGATATATCTTCCAAAAATGACGTGACCGTACCCGATTCGGTCACCGAACTTATTTCGTCTCATGTATCCGATTCCCAAGTAACCACAGCCCCCGAACAATCTGACCCTACTCCGTCGGATGAAGCTACTCCAATCCATAACGATGTCTCACCAGTCGAGACACCAATCGAAACACCGGTTGAGACACCGGTCAAGACACCTGTCGAGACACCAGTCGAGACACCAGTCGAGACACCAGTCGAGACACCAGTAGAGACACCTGTCGAGACACCGGTCGAAACACCGGTTGAGACACCAGTAGAGACACCGGTCGAAACACCGGTTGAGACACCAGTAGAGACACCGGTCGAGACACCTGTAGAAACACCAATCGAGACACCGGTTGAGACACCAGTAGAGACACCAGTCGATACACCGGTCGAGACACCAGTCGAAACACCGGTTGAGACACCGATCAAGACACCTGTCGAAGCACCAGTCGATACACCAGTCGAGACACCAGTCGAGACACCAATCGAGACACCCGTTAACACACCCATCGATACACCTCTCGAAGCCGTTACCGTCGAAACCCCCGCTTCGGATGATAGCATCTTTCCCAGCGAAAATCCCCCTTCGGAGGAGAGCGTCTCTCCCAACGAAATCTCTAATTTTGACGTAAAATCGAAATTAAATTTGAAAGATGATATCGACCAACGATTCGGCGATCCAAGCAAATCATCCGACTCTATCAAATCCGAAGCTGCCGCCATCAAATCCGAAGCTGCTGTCATCAAATCCGAGGGTGCTGTCGGCAAATCTGAACAAGTTAAGAACGAAGTCAAACCCATCGTTCCTTTGGCAGGTTAGAAATATACCAACATTTAATAATATACGTACTATAATATATATATATATATATATATATATATATATATATTATGAGTATTTAAGTTTCTTGTGTTATAAAAAACACAGAAATAGGTATCTACAAATTTTATTTTGAGCGAATAATAGTAACTTTTTGATATTTTGACAAAAACGAATTGTATTATATTACAGTTAAACATATGTATTTATATATTTATTTTATAAAAAAAATTATTTTTTTATAGCAGTATGGATTATACATACTTATCCATAAAGATGTATACATAAAAGTATTTCTCGTAAGGAAAATACAATAACTATAAAAACCAGTTAGTCATATTACATTATTTTATGAATAGATTATAATGGCATTACCCATAGAACAACAATTATAATCTAGACTAGTGGTTCTCAAACTTTTATATGGCAGAACATAATTATTAAATTTCGTAAGTGTGGAAAACATTCAACGAACGTTGTTAAAAACTACTTTTTAAACTATTTGTTAATAGTTTTTATTTTACGTTTATTTAAATTTTAAAAAGTCGGTTAAGTTTTCTGGGAGCACGTTTAACATCTCCGCTACAATGGTCTACACTTGAGTAAACAATAAATTATAATACTAAATATACGCACGCAAATTATTTTATATATTATTTAAATATTCGTTCAAGGAAAACTGCAGCTATTATGTAGAAACGGACGAATTTTATTTTAATTTAAATTAGACATGTTTATTCATTTGTTAATTTTTCAGCAATAGTTATGACACCATTGATAATAATACGAGTATGTATAATCGACTAGGACTATTAACTTGGTTAGCTTGCAATTGTTATTATAGGTGTTATAATGTTCACGTGAATGATTTTGAGCTCGTTATAGAAAACAAAAATAGTTGACCGCCAGCGATCAATGACTTACACGTTTATTATTCATACGTTTTGTAAATAATAATTATGACAAACAATCACCTCGAGAGTGTGTGAATTATAATCTCCTAATGAGGCCAATGTACCGTTTTGGAACATAATCATAATATCGCTATATTATTGTTATTCTTTCCCGGCACAAAGGAGCAGATTTATTGTTCGTAAAAATATATTGACTACGTTATGAATTTCATAGATCTTCGTCCGCGCGATTACAATACCCGAACACGAGTAGTATATAATGTACCATACATATATTTTATGCCCGCAGCGTATATCGTTATCTTATCATAATTTTTATTCAAATAATTTGAAATTATTTCATGAGTGCAACGCCGTGTTATAAGACAAAACAAATGTGTGAGATTATCTGAGATTAATGCGTAATAATTATTAAGATTTCACCCGATAATTTTCTGTAAGGTAGTATAATAATATAATATTATATTCTTCACGGACGCGATTTTGGTAAAGCTGTAATGATGAATCAAAATCAAATAAAGATAATAATTTTTTTTTCTTCTTAGGTTAAGCTACATTAGACGAGGATCTAACCTATCCCAACCTAATATATCCGACCATGATAAAATGATAAATATAAATTATATTCATTTTTCAATTATATTTTTTTATTCTAGACATTGACGAGGTTAAATAATTTGTTAAGTCAAATAAGAGTAAATAAAGTTAATATAAATTTATAATATTTTATCATAAATAATAATTAACAGCTTTAATATAGTTTTAAAAATATTAAGCTTCTTTTTTATAACATATTAGATTCTAAACGAAGCGAGGAATGTATTGATTTTACAAAGATGTTTTTTTTATATACCAGAAGACACTTTCGTGGTAGAAATAATGGTCTAAATACTACAAATAGAATTTACTTTCGATCAAAAATTGCATCTACTAGATTCTTTATTTGACGCATTTTTCGAATTTCTCAAAAGTATTTCCTTACTTTTTTAAAAAATTACCAAAAAGTGGTTGAAAAACTGCGAAATTCACGGAAACTATTATTTTAACGAATTTAATTTTGACATTCACTTCAACGTATTTAGTTCTAAATCCTTACTCCAATCATATATAACTTGTTGTTTTTTATATTTTCACGATTTAATAATATATAATGTTATTGATAAATATTTTATTGTTATAATAATTGTATATTTGTATATGATAATAATTTGAAATTATATACGAAGATATGTTTTTCCAGTGAATGAACCAGCAAGTCTGTCAAGTGGACTACAATTTGGTTCTCCAGTGCCCCTCGTGCCTACGCAATACTCGTCCTTACAGCAACAGAGTGTTTTCGGCTTATCAGGATATCCGTATTTCGGATCATTCCCACAACAACAACAGTATTATCCATCCTTCGACACGCCAGTAATGTTCACCGAAGAAGAACTAAAAAAAGCATACAAAGATCAATTCGGAATGGATTTACCACAAAACGGAAAATTTATCCACGGAGGGATCGACACAGCTGATAAATTATTGTCGTCCGTTAGCAGCACCGAAAATCCATCGATTGAAAAATCCGAGAAATCGTCAGTTGACCAATCACTTAAGGTGCCAGAATTGACAAAAAAGAGTGGAGGTACTGTACAAATAATCGGTGAAGACCCAAATCTTTTGTTAAACGGAAAACTTCCCACGTTGTAAGTGTTGATAACAATACGTTTTTAATTAACTTAATGAAGTTAAATGAATTAACTAATTATAAATTGTTAACTTATCATTATCATATATTTAACTTGGACCATTGGAGGTTCTTCAAGTACTTCTAATAAATACGAAAAACATTATTTATATGATTAAAACGTGGATATTGTTTTCCCGATATTTAGGTACGACCCGAAAAACACTGGTACGCCATTGAACACTTATGATTTCTACCATCATCCGTCCGTATCATCCCTATCTTCACGAGCGTCACTAGCCACTTACTCGCCCGAAACAGCATTCACCAATTTCGGAACACAGTTCCAACCGGGCAACTACTTGATTGAAGGGTTGCCGTCCCTACAGGTGACTGCACCCAGGACGGTAATTCAGAATAGCCAAACGCCAATTTCCATATCATCCACAGCTCACCCATTGCACAACCAGGTTTTCCACTATTCACAATCCTTCGTGCCGTATCACCAAGCGGCAGCTGCCACCGGACGATCATTCGTCGGCGACGTGGCGATTCCATCATCAACAGCCGTTCCCGTCGAAGTACCAACCGTCGCCACCGCTGATACCTCTGCCGATATTAAAGCCGATACCCCTACCAAAGCTGACACCCCTTCCTCTGATGAAACTACGGTCAATCCCTCCGTTGAGAGTACGTCGAAGGTAGATGCTTAATACGCATCCGTTATAATATTATTATATATCCCCTCCGACGATAATCATACGATGAGGATTAATAAGAACCGAAAAATGACCCGATAGGCCCTTCTTTATTTTTCCTTAACTCAATATTGATCTATGCCTCCTATATTTTGTTTCCTTCTCTAGATTTCTTTATTTAATCAGACAACTGCAGTATTAATTATTTTGACCCGTTTTTAACTTTTTTTTAATCTTTCATGTTACATTATCGTATTTTTGAGTCTTTTTCTAAATGATGACACATTGCATTGCGATAATCATCTATAGAAAATCTGTATAAGAGTATTGAATAAAGTTCTGCGGAAAAGTATTCCTACATACATTATACAGCTGTAATACCCCTTCATAAATGTGCAGCGTTTAATTCCGATATAGTATTAAAGTAGGTATATAATGTTTTTATACTACGTTACTAGTTATTTATACTAATAAAGTAGAATATGAGTAGTTGAGTATACACTATTTCTAAGAACCATTCATACTTCAAAAGTTCGAACCTTTCAGATGTTTCTATGTAAATTATTGATAAAATTTATAATTTACGATCTAATTGAAGTAATCTGTATACTTAATAACGTAAGTATTGAGATACTTAATTCTGGGTCGGTCATTATTATAATATTTGTTAAAGAATTTTAATAATATTATAATAATTATGCATATACAAGTAGGTGTATATTATATTTTATTAATGAGCATTACCCACCTACAATTATCAATTTAATTTAAAACTTTTATATCGAAGATTAAAATGCATAGAATTTTAATCGTACAGGGTATAGTCTAATATTGTATAACTATATAAATATTTTTAAATTCATTGTTATCCGAATAAAATTTATTTTCTTCAGTTGCCTATTTAAATATGAATATTTGAAGAATGCTTAGAAATACGATAAAAATGTGTTCTATAATAACTAAATTAATAATTTATCATTATATCAACGTTTGATTTAATTCGATATTGTGTAAATGTGTAATTATATTATATATATTAAAATAAATTATTATACCATATTGTATATCATATATTTTTGAAAATATTTTACTATTTTTTACTTTCCAATACGATCTCCTGAGTGTTATTATTACCTATTATTATACTCGCATGCGATTATTGTAAGACGATTAAACCGCAGGCAAAACGTTTCGTCGTTAAACTCCTACTTAACTGATCGAATTAATCACACCGTTGTTTTTTTAAAAACATATCTTCGTAATAAACGACGTATATAAATATTAAATTTAGAAGGTCAACATGCTCCATGGACGTTCAAACTTCAAACAAAGAATTATTCCGAACAACTCACTATTAGATTATGACATTCTGTATTTATATCTAAGTAAAACCGCATCAAAAAGTGGTAATTCCTCGAGGATATGTGTGATGTGTTTGACTGTCAATATTTCCACATTACTCGCGGTTTTTAAATACTTCCTGCGTCATCTTCTCGTTATCCGATGTCTGAATACAAATTAGTTTATCGAAATAATAATTATTACGCAAAGTCATATAAATAGTGAAATTAGACACTTATAGTTATAATAAATAATATATTTACGTAAATAGTATGCGGTTAAATATTATTCGTCATAAAAAGTTCGGTGAAATTTTTAACGAATCCAAATTTTTAACTTAAAACATCAATAATATATGATGTACATTAGAAGAGCATTTTAGATTAGTATTTTATCTATCAATGAAAAATAATAATAAAAACAATATATATTGATTATTGATCAATAAAATTATTGATGATTAAAACTTAAGTTACTTTTTTTCATTTCAATAATAAAAAGATTATTATAATACACATTATTTTTATAATAATAATTTAATCTTTTGGACGGTGGGCGTGAGCAGATAATAGAGAATCAAATTTTGTAGGATTATTTATCATATATATTTTGTCATTTGAAAGTTGAAACGCATCATTTTTAACTAATTTATTCGTTTCGTTTCTATAAACATTGAATAAATATAGATTGTTATTTAACAGATTAAAGTATATATATATATAAAAAAAAAAATGATTGAATTGTATAAAACATGATACATACGAGTATAATATACTGCAAAGTGTTCCAAATATATTTACTAATTACGATATCTCCACGAAAAATTAAAATTTTTTAATGTGGTTGTTCCAAAGTTATTATTTAAGAAATGAGTTGTAATATAACCTATATTCATTTTTTAAAGTTTTTATCGTCAAATTAAAAATTAAAAATAATAACTTTCTATTTTTTAAGTTATGTTAAATTTGAAGATAGCTAGTTTAAAAAGTATATTTTTATGAAAATGCTGATGTGTCAATATCATAATTTAATCAAGATATCGATTTTTAAGAATTGTTTTCATTTATTGGAAAAATAATATTTATTATAATTATTTAATCTATTTTATCGTGGAATGTAAAATTGTTATTATTAGTTATCAATAATTCTCGAAAAATTATCGATCTCATAGCTATAAAAACTACATGATTTATTTAATATTGCATCAGTCTCATGTAAACATTGCGTTCCCCACGTCTTCTATTTCACTGCGACGTTGCCTGAATTATACATCCGGCAAGCATAAAATAATATAATTATTATATCGTGTTCTTACTTCTTATGGCAAATAATTTTGTATTCAATGTTTTTAGAGTTCATTCTCAAATTAAAGATTTTAAAACTTTACAGGATACTTATAATTTAATTCTAGATTTGTATATATAAGAATATGGCTGTGTTTATGTGTAGGCAAACATTTATATATGTTTATAAAAATAAGAAAAAAAACTAATAATTTTATTAAGTATTGAAAATTGAAAATTGAAAATTTTTTTGATTATTTTATAAATTTTATACATTCTTCATACAATATTTATTACAATATTTATCATTTATATAATTGTAAATATAAGACATGTCTAAATAATACTGTAACGTGGTCGGAGTGACCAGTCAAATATGAAATATTCAGGGAAGGTTTTCTGGTTCTTTTAAATATACTATACCGTAGCTTGGGAGTAGTTAGGTAGGAATTTTACTATTACAAATAATTTAAGATTGATTTAACTGTTATATAATTAATCTTTAATATTTATATTAGACTTACATTGTTGGTAGTGTCTGAATCGCGACGAGACGGAGTTCCCGTGTCTTCAATAAGACTCACGATGAACTACTGTCTCTTACAAATAGGTACGTATTTGGCCATTAGCCTCACAATAGTAGGTCATATAGACTAAATGTCTATTCAGTATTATAATAGTAATAATATGATGTAACAATCGTTACAATACTTTTTAAGAATTAATAAAGAATTTAATCCTTTTTGTATTTTGTATACAAGAACAGAGAATTTTGATTACCTATCTTTTGTTAAAAATAACTATTTTACCACTACACACAATAAAGTTATCATATATAGAATTGAATAAATTGTTTAATAAAAGTAAATTCTAGTATGATGTATTAATTATTAAATGTATTATATTTTTCACAAATATATCTATTATATTTTTATTCACGAGTATACAATTTATTTGTAAATATTATAATATACATAATAAGTACAAACCAGATCATAAATTTTCTAAATTTATTAAGTTATTAATAAATAACAATTAATAAATAATTATACCTAACTAAATAATATGTTTTGTATTTGTATTAATATTGGCATTGAACACTATAACTGGTTAGGTTAGTAACTGATAAGTGACAACTTATGTTTCATAATATATTTTATAATTATTAATGAATAAAATAAGATAATTTCGCGTAAATTAACAAATATGTTGTATTTTATATAATGGGAAATGTATTTTACCTATTTATTTGAAATTTTCACCATTCTAGTTATAAGTTTACAATACAATCTTATTGAGATATAATAAAATATTAAAAATTTTACATATTATGTCCAATTTTATGAAAACAAAAATTAGTTTATTATTGTTTCTTTTTCAAACGTGCATTAAATTGCCATTGGATTCATTATACAAATTTACTGATTTGTCAACTGTCCGAATTCTCGTAAGAGGGTTGAGACACCCCCGGCGTCATTATCACTCATTGGGACGGCCCTGTCTGTACTTAATGATGTCGTATTGTTTTAGAAGGTAATCAAAAATTCATTGTGAAATAATTTTAATCAAAATATAAAACTTACACAATATAAATTAATTATATGAAAAAACATAAATTAAAACATTTAAAATGTTTTTTTTTTTACTACTATCATTATGTAAAACTATCAGTTACAATCAGTTGTGATTTCTTTTTGTCCAAACTTGATATTAGTAAAATTACTAAAAATATTTTCGGATATAATAAGTTTGTACGATTTATATGAAACAATAATGGAGTACAATAGTATAGACTTTTTATAAATTTAAAACAAGACTCAAATTTAAATTTTAGAAGATAAAACAAAAATTAATCAAATCTATTTCACAATAATAAATTGATACCGATTTGAATATTATAATGAAAATAAGGCGCAATAATAAGCAAAACAATTAACACATTATATACAATTTTTCATTCTCATAATTAAATGTGTTGTATTTCGTTGTACTTATGTTTTAATATTTTAATTTTACTCATACTTTAATATTTTAATAGATTACAAATAATATTTAGATTAAATATTTTATTTTATGGTACCTTTAAGTGGGTATATAATTTTCGATATTAATAAATTAGTATTTGTACATAAGTATCAGAAATCAATAAGATTTTTAATTAGGAAACAAATCTAAATTTGACATTTTTAAAGTACTCCAATAAAATTTAACAGATCAGATACCCTTTACTTAAATTATCCAATCTTGTGAATTTAAAATTGTAAAATGGAATTTACTCAATTGTGTTGTTATATAAAAAATATAAATATAAATATAATTTCAAAAACAATATATTTAAATTAATAACATTAATAAAATATTAATCAATTATGATTTCTTTTTAAATATAAGTAAAAAATTTACCTTTATTTATACAATATGATCTTATGTTTAATTGATTATGTTAGATTCTAAATGAAGCTGGGAATGTATTGGTTTTACAATGATGTTTTTCTTTTTCTTTTCTTTTATGTATGCATACACTTTTTTGAGTAGAAATAATGATACGATTATCACAAATAGGATGTCTCTTTTGTGCCGAATTTTATCTAGTTAGTACTTTATTTAGCTCATTTCGAATTTCTCAAAAATGTTTTCTTGTGAGAAGAAAAACTACTAAAAAATGCCGGAAAACCGACAAAATTAAAGTTTATGATATTTAACTTTTTTTATTTCATGATATCTAATTGAGTTTTGGTTGTTATAGGAACTTAAAATTATTTTTATGTTTTCACATATTTACACGATTGGTATAATTTTGGAATGAATTGGTTAATTTTCTGACTAAGTATAGAGAAATGCAATTTTATCAAAAAATGTTTTAATATTACCTGCAATTTTGAGTTTAACGGTTTGAAAATTGTATAAAAGTCTACTCATATAATATTCAATCTATTTACAATATATTTTGAAAATTAAAAGCCAAATTTTTATTTTATAGGTCTTCAAATTTTAAAATTTTATTTGATTTTTGTAATTTTAAAAGCCTGAAGACACTTTTTCGTGTAGAAATAACTGTCTGATTAACACAACTAGGATGTACTTTCGGTTAGTTCTTTAACTTTTTCGATTTTGATCGGTTACGTTGTATCTAGTTGGTACTTTATTTAGCTTATTTTTTTTAATTTCTCAAAAGTTTTTCTTTGAAAAAAGAAAAACTACCAAAAAATTGCGATTTCCGTGAATTTAGACGAAATTGATTTTAGATATTTTATGATTTTGAACGTAGGTACTTGAAATTTTTTTGAGTATTCTCATAGGTAGTTTACATACGTGGTAAACTTTTGAAATGGCTTATCAGTATAATATATTGTATTTTATTGAGTTTCGCTCTGAGTCGTATTTTCTAATGCAATATCATTGCGTTCAAATCTTTATTAATTATAATAAACCACTAATTTATTTGAGGACCGGATGGACGAAGGAGGAACATTCAAAATCGATCCTCCCGCTTTTTTTATATTATATTTTATTTTTGTCGTGAACAATAATAAATGATACAATTTTAAGTAGTGTTAATTAATATGTAAACAAACTTGACAAAATTATTGAACATTACATTGAATAATTATTATATTATTCAAAATACAAATCGTTATTTAACTATATAATATAACGTATATACATTATGAAATAATTGTTTACAATTGGTACGAGAGAAAATCAGAAATATTTTAATTGAACATTAATGTACTCTAAACACACAACCTATATTATTAGATTCACTAAAATCGTTTGTTTAGAAACATAAAACATAAATAGTTGGAATGGTTAGAAAATAAATACATTTTTTGTCAACATATTCGTTATAATATATTACATAATAATTATACAATTTTTCAAAGTAAAAAATAAATGACTATTCAATAATATCATATTATGATTATATAATTTATCATTAGTATTAGTTTATATTATATTATTATATATTATAATTTACGTAATATAAATAAAATACTTATATTTGATAAATTAAATTAGAATATATTATTGTATAAAATATGGAAAGGAGTTTTTAAAACAATAATAATATTAATAAGCAAATGCCTAGAATATTGAATTTCTTGCAAGCGTATATAACACCACACAATCAATAGTAAACATTATGATTAATATCTAACTAATTATTTAGTTAAAATTCACTAAATTATATGAAGTTAGTTATTTTTAAATTTTAACATATTAACCTACTTAAATTTATATGATATTGACTTAAGTTTTTTAAATAAAATTTAAAACTATAACATGTCATGTCTTAAGTATATACTTAAGGGTACACATGTTGTTTCAGTCAAATATTGATATCCGTGTTCAATATTTTTATTATTTAAACTTTGCAGCCGATTTCAAATAATATTTTTAGTTAATAATATAAGCTTTCATTTATTTAACTTTAAAATTTAATTTTGATCCAACTTGTTAAGTTCAAGTTAATAATTCAACAAATCACATTCCATAGTAGGTACCTATTGAAGTAATGGTATACAAAAATAATTGATAATACCAAAACTTAACACAATATACCATAGCGAACATGGAGGAGATGGTAGACAGGTGTATAGTTAGATCAGGTCAGGTCAAGTTCAGATAGCGAAACCTATAGGCGCTGGCGGATACTCTTCCGGTTTTTTCTTGTTCTTAGGGACGGTCGCAGATACCGGAAGTGGAGGAGGCGGTATGTCCGGTACCGAAGAGTTGATCGGTCTGTTGTTCTTGACCACGGGCTGTGACCGTCGTCGCTCATCGTCCACGTTCACGTCCGCGTCCGCGTCAGCATTCACGGAGGTGGCTGCGTTCACGTCCACACTCTGATGGACATTTTCGTCTGTGGCCGGAGCTACTGCGAAATACGGTGCCGGTGCCATGTACACGCTGGGCCAGCCATTATAGCCGTTGTAAACGTTGTAGCCATCGAACAACGAGAACGGACGAAACACTGGTGTCACGATAGGATTGGCCTGGCTGGGCAGTAGTCTTTGGTCACTTGTTATCAGAGCGTTATAGACGCGTGGCACGCGAGCTCCCTTGAATAATAACACCTGTTCCGCGACTATCGACCGCACTCCGAATATGGCCAAGCCAGTGGCCATTATCATTGCTGTCACTGTAACGGTGGATAAATTTCTGTAAATGCCACTGGAAGTTGCAATGACCTAAGAATAATCGCAAATTAAGTATATTATTTTTCGATATAAGCACATCATAATAATAATAACAATAATAAAACTACCAGTCAAATGTAACTTTTATTTTTATCGATGAAATAAGATAGTAATATGTTGCTAAACAATTTTATATTTTATACAATTTCTCATGAAATAGAAATAGAAGTATTTAAGAGATCAACATTTGTATCGTTGTTCGTTACCTAGGTACTTAAATAAAATGCAGCATAATTATATTTCAATTACCTGATATGAAAAAAAATTAATTTTAACTTAACTAACAACTAACTAGTTAAATATTTTGACGACAATCAATTAGTTTCATAGTAACAACTACTTTGCATTTTTACAAGTCTTACAGGATAGTTAATATTTTCTATTTACTCGTTCCTAAATGATCTTTTAAATTATAAGTTGTAGACATTTGAGTGATATGTGCAACATTAATCTAATAGCTATAATTGTGTAATTTTTATTGATGTGATATTAAGCAAAAACGAGAAAGTCGATTTTGAGCGTTCCTCCTTCGTCCCTTCAGTCCTCGGCAAAATTAGCGGTTAATTATAATTAAGATTTGAATGTAATGATATTGCATTCGACAATACGATTCTGAGCAAAATTCAATATAATACAATATATTATACTGATAACTTGTTCAACATTTTACTATAGAAACTACCTATGAGAAAACTAAAAAAAATTTACAAGTCCCTATATTAAAAACTGCATTAGTTATCATGGAAAATCTAAAATTAATTTCGTCAAAATTACGATTTCCGTGAATGTTTTTCCGTTATTTTCTGGTAGTTTTTTCTTGCCAAAGTGTAAATACGAAAAAAAATTATTTTTTTTGTAGACAAGTTTATGTTATAACTATTAACTTAATTATTTATTAAGTATTTTATAGTTTATTTTAGTAGTACATTAAATTATATTACGGTAAAATGTTGAGTTATCTGCATGTTTTTATCAGCAATTATAGAACCATTACTGAAACATGATAATAATCTCCATTGATAGCGGATCTAAGAAAAATATTTTGGAAAGGATTTTAAATTTTACTCATCTATAAATGCACCTTATACACCTACAGCTATGAGACAGCAAATAAAATAAAATTGAAAATATTTAGGGTGGGATTTTATCTTTTATAATTCCTTAACCTATTCTTGCTACACTACTAATCCGTATGTTAGAATTATTAGAATTAATATAATTATTTTATCGCATACGATTCTTACGAATTAAAACAATTCGCACGTATTATACTAAAATTAAAACAATTATTAATGAATATTAACGTATACATATAACTGTCCTATAATGATAAATAATATCACAAAATATTTTATAAAACTTTTTTTTTTAACTCGCAGCAATATTCGTTTTTCTTAGGTACTACTGTGATAATAATAAAATATACAAATTTGATGAAAAATAATTGTACGATATTTCTTATTATTATTATTATTTACCTATTATATTTTTGTTCGTATTTCGTCAAAGCCATTAAAATGAATTGAATATCACAACAACAAAATTAAAATACAATTATAGTCAATAATGCTCATTTCATTTATGAACGTATAAAATATTATTTTTTATTCATAAATGAAATACTATATTAGGTACCTACAAACATAATTTCCAAATCAAATATAAATACCAAAAAAAACATAATATGTTACACTATAACATCTATAACCATACAAATTCAGTGATACCTAAAACGTAATGGCTAATAATATCTAATAATTAATATGTTAAAATGATCACTTTTACAGCGAATCAATTAGATAAAAAAAAAGTTTATATTTCAATAATTTTCTTTTTAAATTTACATGTTCAACCTTGACTACAAATAAGGCTCTATAACCTCAAGGTGTATTTAAATATCAACTTTTTACATCATTCAAACTATAATTACATTACGTTTATGTTATGTAATAACAAATACTTAGGTACCATTATTATTATATTTATAAAATGTAAGTAAAACTAAATTATTCTCAGAAGTCAAATTAGTATGCAATTTAGATACAACTTCAATGAAGGTAAAGAAAAAATACGTTGTTATAAAAAAAATTACATTTCACACCTTTCTAACTTAAAATTATTTGACATTACTTTTAACAGGTACTTAATAATAATAATAATATACCTAGGTCGTATTATTTCATTTTTATATAGTTGATAACCATAATTGATTATATATTAGTATATTACTTATTAACTTATTTAATATTAATTGTAAAATACATACATACAATTGTATACATTTTAAAAAAATCGCTAAAATCAGTCCTTAAAAATTTTAAATATTAAAATTTAATAAATATAACTTATACTATACATCCATGTACGTACAAAATGTTAATATATCATACCATTAAATATTATTATATAATATATGGAGTCATCAAAAATTAATGTCGAAATTAAATTAAATCGATGATACTAATATTAACATTTAGCTATGTAATATACGATTTAAAAACATAATATTTCGTGTACTTGGAAATAATACTCATATATTTTATAAAATTAATAATTGTAATGACTGTTGTTCGTGTACCTATATAAGTATAATTTATATGAAAAATAATTTAATCAGCGTCTTCTAAAATGTACATTAAAATAGTATACGATACATATACAAATGGTTACATTTTGTAGTAGTTAGAAAATATATAGAACATGAACAATATTATTGCGTTAGAAGTTGTTAAACTGGTTGTTGTTAATTAATTCAAATTTGTTTGGAGCATAGTATTATGATATTATACTGATGAAATAAAAATATACTTGCATATTATAGTTGTATTGGTAATATTTTTTTTTAAACAGCATTTTTTAAAAACTTAAATATTTAACTTACTATAACAATATTTTATGTGTCTATGATTATTTAAAAAAATTATAATATGTTTTTATATAAGTATTTATATCTATTGGTATAGGTTATATATTTTTAAAACAAATATTATAATATAATGTTAGTATCGATAGTTTAATTTAAGAACATACTATATATTATCGTTGTTAAAACAAATGAAAATACGAGCTGTAGCTAAATTATAAAGGTCATAATGTAGTAATAAGATTAATTATTAATACCTATTATAATAAATATAATATGCATTTATGTTTAAATATAATATATAACAAAATTAATTTAATCGCAGATCGTTTTAAACACAATATTTTTAACAAAGCAAATAGCTAATTAATTAATTACGCTCATTATTAAATACAATATTTGTTTTTCTTTGGTGTACGATTAAAAACTGTCCAATTATTCCCAAATACAAATATTATTTGCTATGTTAAAAATATTTAAAGAAGACTAAAATGTTTGTATAAAATAATATGTACGAAATGTTTAATTACTTACAACAGACGTAGGTATTTTAAAATATAGATAAAACGTAATAATAATAATAATTTAATATGAACTTTTTACTTTAAATTAGATTTTAAATTGATACACAGAAAATTTATTATAAAGCGTACCTACTAACAGACATCCACACTTTGTCAACAGATCTCGTGGTGTGTTTATTAAACTAGAAAAACGAGAAATGCAATACTAAATAAAACAATAGAACAGCTAGCTAATAACTATGCCTATAATAGAATTCTCTTATCACGGAAGTTAGGTCAAATAATAAGACAGATCACATATAATTAAGATAAAATCGAAATCAATATTACATAATTTATATTCCGTTATTTATTCTTTGTCAGTCGTGATTTACAAACAACTTCGTAACAACTGAACAATGTTCTTCGGATAAAAATATAAAGTGCTCCTTAACCTTCAGCGCCTGCGTACCGTCGTAATGGATATTTACTTAAAATAAAAATATCGAAATTAAAATAAAAGAAATATTTACACCATTAAAGTCGCCATTGTTTTAGATTTATGCAAGAATTTTTTTTAAGATATGTATGTACCTTTTTTAATTATACTCGTATATGCGACTAATGCTAGTTAAAATGTGTGTGGCTGTGCATCCAATTAGAATTTTGTATATTAAATATTAATATACGTACACACATAATATAATGACTAATGACTATATTCATACGAAATATTAAATACTTTATTTTCGAAGTAAAATAATATTTTAAAATGTGAAAAAACTAAATATTAACAATAAGTCAGTCACGAAAACGTTTTTACAAATTCAATCATATTAATTAATATAATCATTTTGAAATTTACCAAAGAAACTGTGTAAGTTAAACTATATTATACACATAACACATATAATGAAGTATTAAGACAAATTTCTATAAATTATTATATATACTATGAAAAATATATCAAATTTTTGTAAATATTTTGAATTGAATAACATACCGTAATAAGTCGACTGTTGAAAGACGTAGAAAGACGGATATTACATTAGGTATCCATAAGTTTCTTTTTTACAAAGTTCAATAATATTATATTATTTCTTTCGTGAAAACTTGAATTTAGACAATACAACGAATAATACACGACGCGTATATATTTATATATACATATATATGTATATATATATATATATATATATATATATATATTAAAGATAACGATACTGTCTTTAAACTGAAATGACCAAAATATATTACGTTGTATCTATAATAGAAACTGAGCACTAATCGTTTACAATAAGCAGGTATTATAAACTAATAAAGGTTCCACGTCAAACAAGTTTCAGCAGAAGTTTAATTATTATGCATTATTATAATTTATTCAATTTATTCCATTAACATACTTTAATAAACGAGTATTAATAAATATAGAAACAATAATACAAACATTTTTTTTTTTCAATATTTGTATGGAAAAAAATATTAATAAATCAGAACACGCAGTGTAAAGTTTTTTTTTTAAATTTTGTAATCGAATTTAGATGTTTTATAGAAATATAGTTAATTTATGAGTTATGTTATACGTGACTTTAAGAAAAAAAATTAATTCATACTATTATTATACATTTATACCTATTTTTAAGTACACATATATAATGGTGGCCTCGTCCGCGTGATTGTTCAAAATAAATAAAATATTATTTGAAGTAGTCCTATGTCGCGTTTCGTTGTTATTTCCTATTTTCATGCAATTTGAAGTCTTATATAAAAATATCTATAATAGACAATAGTTATAATATTTAAATACAGAAATGAATAATAAATATGGTTTTTGTGAATTTTAAATACTATAAAAGGAGTTGTAAATATATCATATTATATGCGTCATATGTTTATATTATAATAATATATTATATTGTGATGTATACATCAGAAGTATCTACATTATAATATAAGGTATCCTTAATATTTTCTATGCATTTTAAATTGATATAGCTGAATAGCTGAATTTAACCCCAAGTATTGCGAAAAAATGTATTTTCATCGTAACATTGTAAAATGACTGTACGGATTTTTTAAATCCTTGAAGATAATATAAAGTTGTTCTTAATATCTTCACACTTAATTAAATATAATAATATATACAATCCAGGAAGCTATTGGAAATATAAATAACACGTCCTGTTGTCTGTAAATAGGTATACCTACACTATACTGTAATAAATTATTACAAATACTCACAGTAAAAGAATTGTTTAGTAACAAAAAACTCGTAGATATAACTTTTTTTAAGAGTAGATACATAATAATATAAAGTAAATAAAATGTGTTTTTTTTTTTTTTTAATAATAATTTACCTGAAATTAACTTTAGAATAACGATTTATTTGATATTAAAATAATTTTTTCGGATATGAATACGATTATATTTTATATTTCCACAGTCTCAAATTAATAATAAATAGTTTAAATTGAAATTAATAATGAACAAAATTAGTATTGTACATTTATAACTATCTAATAATAAATAGTGTATTTAAATTGGTTATATAAATTATAGTTAACAACTATTAATATTTTAAAAAATGTTAATTTTTCCTCAAATATAATATTATGTAGAAACCTAATTATAATTTATGGTATCATTTAACAGTGTTATAAACATAAAAACCGTCAGCAACGAATTTAAGGAGTTATCGCCTCGTTCTTAGATTAATATTTTAAAAATATTTTACTGATTTTATCGAAATATTTAATAAAAATAATAATAATCAACCACTAGAAAATGCTGTACTATTGCTACACTACTAATTATTAGTACCTAAGCGTGTAACTAAAATTTTTATTAGAGGAGGTAGGAGATAAATAAATATTTAAATTTTATTTTTATTTTTATCAAATTGAAATATTAGGCTTACATTGGTGATTCAAAACTCAGTTTAAATGTAAAATAAATTATATTATAGGTACATGTTTAAACAATTATATAGACAAATTTTCATTTATAGACTATAGTATTATACTCTATAGTAATTTTTTGTCGTATTATTACAAATTATGTTTTAAAAACAAATAAGTACAAAACTGATTACTTACAAGGGAGCTTCCCCTACCTGCCCCCCTTTAGCTATGCCCTTGTTAGTACCTATTAACTACGGATAAAATTTAATTATACAAATACTTTTAAGCAAATTAAAACTTTTAATAATTTGACTACTCCCTGGAATGATCTCTAGATCCACCACTGAGAGCTGTGAGAGTTAAAAATAAAAAATAAAAATTAACTAACATTAACTAATAGTGTAACTATAGATACCTGATAAAACACTAATAGTTAAACTATATTTAAAAAATATCCATTAATAGCTATAAAAATTAGACGAGTACATGTTTTTTTCTTACATTTGGCATGGTAATATAATACAACTAATTTTTCGTCATAGTTATGAATTTGGACACGATTTTTTTAATATTAAAGTACTGAGTAGTGAATCTGTGTTTAAAATTGTATTTATTTCGTTGCATATTATTTTGCAAAAGTGAGATTTGCTAATTTATTTTGCAATTATTTTACCAGCAATAACTCGTGTGCCAGTTATAGGTACCTATTACCTATATTATGTTGATACGACCGAGAGCGTTATCTAAATTTTGTAACAATGAATAAGTGAAATATTTGATATTTGAATGGTGCTATGGCAAAGAGTAAAATTTAATCAGTTGATTTATTATGATTAATTATTTTTAATTAGGTTAGGTTACCTACATTAATTGTATGTTTTCTTAAAGATTTGATTAAAAATTATTTCTAATTAAATTTAGTTCCCAAATAATATATTTTCCAAAAAATTTAGTTTCGTTTAAATATGATAAATTAAAAAAAAAAAAACGTTTATCTGTAACATTATAATAAATGATAAAATATACATGTATTATAATTTATTCAACCCAAGATATTATGTTTTTTTTCAATTTACTCTAAATAACGTAAACTAGAATCATATTGGGAAACATTTTTCAAACTATCCTTCAACCATCAAGATTAGCTATATAGATATATTTTAAAATAATAATAATAATATTGTATGATTTTATGTAATATAATAGTTACCTTTGTAGTTTTCATGATTATTATAATCGTAAATACTCGACGGGTCGCGTTTGTCGTTGATCGTTGGACACTGTTCGATCGCGGACTGTTATCGAAGGCACCGCCCGCGTGGTATAATCAAACCGGTCAGAAGGCCGTCGGGTCGACTTCCTGCAATCGCCGTGCGGTATTCGTGATAATGACGACGATGGACTCATGGCTCGGACCGAACACTGTCTTGACTTCAAATCGATTCAATGGGAATGGTACCCAAACGTCGTATGATTAGCAACGGTAACTTGGGCAAAACTTCAACTACTATGGTGGGCATCATGGGATTGGCCAAAACCATGATAACGGTATACCACATTGCCGACTGCAGCAACCACCAATAAGCCATTTTCCAGCGCGACTCTGTAAAACGAAACAAAATAATATAATTTAATATCGTGAAAATAGTATTACAAAACTAGTCATAAATGAGTAAATTTTCATACTAACTTAAATATGGTAGACAGGTGTAAACAACGAGTTACATTTTTAGAGTTAATATTAATATTAATAAAATATTATGTTTAAATAATTTTTTCCAATTTATTCCTTAAATTAATGAAAATAGAAAATTACCATTAACTTACTCACCCTTGAACATATTGTATAATTTATAAGAATACAATAAGTACCTAGATATGACTTAAAATTAGTATAGTAAATTTAAATTAATACTCAAGATAATACATTAAAATACAACCAAATAATAATATTTTTTAATGTGCTGCCAATTTAACCATACAAATAATTTTATCACCTACATACTATGTATGTATCTATTACCTATACGTATCTATAATAATTAATTTTTGTTTTTGTCATTTTAAATTATAGTATAGGCATAAAATCATATAATGTGACCTGTGCGTGAGTGTCAAAAACGATAACAATATCAATAGTAATATAGAAAGAACACGTCTCCTATATGATAACGGTGGACATACTAACAATATCTATTTTAATTTATTATATAATATAGATTTTAGAGTAAATGATACTGACGTGTACCTACGTATACCTCGTATGTATAAATAAAACGCAATTAATACTTTTCTAATACAACTAACTATAAGTTTATGTATTATGTATATATAGGTTACGTGTTTACATATATATTTTAGATGATCAGGATTCCGGGCCACAAAAATAATGAAGATGACATTAAAAACATATTATAATATGTAATTCCATCATAACAAAATATATTTATTGTCTTACTACTATTGGAATTTGGAATATGTAATTTTGATCACCCTATATCATACCTATATACAGTTTATATGATTTAATGCTTTTTAAATAACTTAAAATAAAAACAATTGTAATTTACTTATTTTAAAGCTCGCACGCTCGAAAAAAGAACTGACCAGCTGACTGAATTAGACCACCATTTTACATTCTGAGCGAAGCGTGTATTGGTTTTATTTTATTGGTCATTTTTTATTTTTTTTATATCTGAAAGCACGATTTTGGGTAGAAATAATGGTCCGAATACTACAAATAGGGTATGCTTTCGGTAGTAAATTGCATCTAGTTGGTACTTTATTTAGCCCATTCTTCGAATTTCTCAAAAGTTTTTCCGTGGGAGAAGAAAAACTACCAAAAAATTGTGGAAAAACGGCAAAATCTACGGAAATCGTAATTATGACGGAATTAATTTTAAATTTTCGTGATAAACTGATAACTAATGCAATTTTGAACGCATGGACTTGTACATTTTTTTGAGTTTTCTCATAAGTATAATTTACTCGCGCAGTAAAATTTTGGAACAAATTATCAGTTTATTAATATTGTATTATAATGAGTCTCGCTCAGAATTGTATTTTCGAATGTAATATTATTGCATTCAAATCTTAATTTTAATAAACCAATAATTTCTTCCTGGACCTAAAGTATGAAGAAGAACGTCCAGAATCAATCTTTACGCTTTTTTTAGCAATGTAATTTCTACCAGATTACACCCCCTTAAACTAGCGAGGCATTGAATATTAGGTAGGCATATATTACATACTTACGTAAATCTTACAATAGATAACTACGATAGATCATATAGATCATTATTATGGACGCATATATTGTATTATTGTGTATAATCAAAAATAGTTCGTTACTATTATTATGAAATACTGTTATAGTATGGCGTTTAAATTGTCCTTCACATTTCTGGAGAACGCATATATATGTGTTATGTGTATATATATAATATGTATTGTATATAATATATAATGTACTATATTATTTCGTAGAGGAATAATTATATAAAATAATATTACATTGATATAATATCAACAACCGTTTCATGAATTTAATTAGAACATTTAATCGATATTGAATCAACATAAATAATTCAAATAGTTATCGGAACAAAACCGCGGTTATACAATATTATAATTTATAATATTTATCTACTATCTAGTATCTACGAAAATTCCAAATTGCCGATCGTGCGAAAAAACGTGAATCAAGACCGTATAATGGTGTAATAATAATTGTGGTTTCTATCAACAAGTATGCAAAATAAAATTGAAAAAAAATAATAATAATTAGCAATTATAATAATAATACATTAATACGCTATGCAAGCGCAATAATATCGACTCAAACATAAAAATTACTTACCCTACTTACTCCAGTAAAAGTATATTTGAATATGCATATTTTTAATTCGTTAAATTGTTTAACCTATATCATGAAATTCTTTTAAAATATAAAACAAACCAAACGGACACGACAGATCAATATTTTGAATATTTAATGATTCTTAAATGCAATAAATATTAATTACAGATTAATAACAGTACAACATTGATAATAAATATGTGTCATATTAATATATTATTACATATTAACAATTATACAATATTATAACAATGAAATGACATTATACAAGTTGATATATGAGAACCCATCTCTTAAAAATATATTTAAAAAAAGTATTTCAGTATACCTTACTTAAATAGTTTTTACAAATATTCTTTACGTGTTTTATATCGTTAATATTCACGCATGCGACGCAGATAATAATAATAATAATATATATATATTATGGTTTTGACCCCGATCCGACGCGGGACCGCAACGTGCATCGCGCGGTCTGAAAACGACGAAAAGACGTATAATAATAATATTATGTCATTCATGTAACGGCCGCCCGATTGCACCAGACTCGAGACCGAGATGTTGAGCAATCTCCCCTGCAAGTGCAGGTGTACAGGGTGATTATAATTTTATGTTAGAATGTTTTAATTTCACCACAAAAAATGTATAAACGTTGACCCCGAAAAATAAATTACAATAGTTTTTAGCTTTTAGATAATAAATTCTCTATTTCTCATACCAATTAATACTTATAATATAATATATTAAAACAAGAAAATTGCTATAACATGACAATTAGATTTGATTAATTTTTTAATATTATTAATCCGGTCGGTCGGACGATCGGCGGACGGGCAAAAGTGAAAGACCGCGCAGAATACAACTTCAACATAATATTATATTACATACAGTTCAAGGACATAAACCGCGCGCGCGGAGTCACGAGATTGTCTTATCCCCGCCGCCGCGAATAATCGAAAATTCTACAATATTACGCCAAATAAGTATAGGTTAGTAATCCGAACATTCGTATAAATAATATTATAAAATAAAATTATAATATTCTAGTGTAATAAAAATAAAATTGATTTTGTTTCCAGTTTAAAGCTTTGCGTTTACAAGTACAAAAAATAGTAATTATTAACAATCGCTCATTGTAAATAATAATAATAATATAAAATAATAGTAATTATATTATATTAAATTATATTATTCTTTATAACACGCAATTGAGTGACAACAAAATTCAATACTTACGATATTAATATTATCTGCAATAATATGATATAATAATATTATATACGTCGACGGTGGCAATATTGTATGGCGACTGAGCGCGCCCGGTGCGTTTGGGACGAAGTCCGCGAAGAGACTGCGTCAGGCGAATGAGCACCACGCGCGACGTCACCTCTGACAAGTCTTGGCTCGACAATGATTTCGTACAAACCGAACAGTCGAAACTAAAATATTAGTAAAACAACAATACTTTATTACATTAATGCACTTATCAATTTATTACCATCATGATGTTGATGGTACATGCGAGTGCATCGACGTTTTATTTTTTTTTTACAAATTATTTATGACGTCAATTTAAATAAATAATTTATGTGATAAGTAAATTCTATTGATTAGTTAATTTCGAAATATAAACAAACATGGAATAAAATTTACTATGCATAGGTATAATAAAAATTATTTTGGCTTTATCACTATAGGAATGTTAAATTGTTCAAAAAGCAAATTTTATGTTTTCATTAATTTTAATCGTCTAGATGCTGGATTCACAGTTTATAGTTCGGTTAAATAAAATAATTTGCAATATCAAAATAAATTATCATAAAATATATAAAAAAAATATTTATTTATATATTAATATGATTTAATATTGATATTATAAAATAATCATAATAGAGGCATAAAAATGTGAACATTCGTAGGGAGTCGAAATTGAAATAACTAATATTAGGCATATTCATATAAAATTTAAATATTGTAATAATATTGTGTTTTAAAATAATTTATTATTCAATATGAGTTTAAATAATAAAATGAATATAATTATTATTATTATCATTTGTCAAAATATTATTATTAAATTATTATATTATATTAGGAATATTATTCCTTATTCTTTCTGTTTTATTTGAATTTTCATATTCATTAATATTTGACAGGTAAAAGAATAATGTTCCTATTAAAGGAATAAACCTATAGTCCTATATTATATAAATAATTATTGCTTCATGACTAAGTAATATTTAGTTAAAATAATAGCAATTAGGTATAACAAATAAATGTTGCATGACTATAATTATATTAATATACCTAAGCTTAGGGACAATTAATTTAAATATATATATATATATATATATATATATATATTAATAGGTAGGTATACTCTGAATCGAGACAGTGAGATAGATACTTATTATACTTGAAATATTTAATCGCATGCAGCCACAAAATGAATAGGTATTATAAAAACAAAATGATTCATGTAAAATAATTAAATATTGATTCTATAACGTTACCTACTTATAAGTTTCAATTACATAGTTTAAAAATCTGTAACTACAAAGTATGAACGAATAAAAATAAAACGTTAGGTATATTAAAACATTATTAATATAAATAGAAGAAGAAAACGATAAGTTTTCTGATTAGCAACTCAAATATATTTGCAAATATAACAATTAAATGTTCCTAAGAATATTAATAGCTTCGAGCGTCCAGTGTGAGAGACTTCAATGAAATGTCAGCATTATGTGTATGTCACGTCTAGCACATGAGCTAGCTTTTTCCCATTTCCAATAAAATATAATTTTTAAAATATTACGATAAATTAATTCTCAACTAGTTTCAAATAAAACATAGTGTTTTTAACTATAAAATTTAGTAATTTTAAATAAATATCTACTACAATTTTGTAGCTGTCTGTACTAAATTATAGTTGTGATATTACTATACTTTGGTTGATTCAAATAATATAATTAGCATTTGTTATTTAAATGTTTAATAATTTCAAATACAAATTTTAGTATTTTTTTTAACTATAATATGTATTATTTGTGACTAAATATCTATTATTTACTATTTATTAGTTAGATCTACCACATTATAGTTATTAAAACCAGTAGTGTTCCCATAGAATATACTCCATATAAGGCATATACTCTCAAGCTCTTATTAAAAAATCACGGGTAAACTACATATACTCTCAAAGTCTCGAGCAAATCGTATAACGAAAAGATATATTTATATATTTTTTAGTTTTTTTGTAATTATACATGGAATTCTACACTGTTATATTTTTATATAAGTACCTAGTAATTTATAGTATTTGGTGACTTGCACGAGTTGTACCTGTATATTACGATTGCCTATTATAGTTATCATTAGAATTTTTAAGTAGATTCGGGTAATAGGAGTTAGGAAAGATTCTAGAAAAATATTAATTAAATATTTGTAATTTTATTTGTCATTATTGAATAACACCCTCTCCACCATTGTATTTATATATTATAGCATTCGTTAACTTAGTATACTCTTATATAAATTAATGAGAACATTAGGAACATCTCTGATTATAACTAAAATAGAGTAACTATAATAATTTGGTAATATTAACCAATATTATAGATGTCATATATATTATATATAACTAAAAAATATAGTTAAAATAATTGTAATAATAGTTACAACAACTATATATTTTTTCCGTGCACGGTGACAAAATGAAAAATCCAATAAGTTCATAAAAAATAATTTAAAAACAATTATACCTATATGTGAGTATACCCTACATGGGAGTACTCAAGGGAGGGGGATGTGTTTGAACATTTATTATGGAAATCAAAATGACGTCATATACGTAAAATATAGTTATATATATATATATATATATATATGTATAATGTATTAGTAAAATGTAAGGGGGAAGGGGATAAGTACTCATTTTATTTATGTTTCTAAATATAAATATATATCATGGTGAAATTTTTTATTACATCAATATGTTTTCATACAAGATATTTTTTTAGGAAGAGCTTGAATAAATTTTAGGAGGTCTAATCCCCCTCTAGTCAAGGATTACTACATTTATATATAAAAAAAAAGAGGAAAAAAAATTTGAACCGAATTTTAAAAAAAATATGTTTAATTTTAGATTTTCAGCAGAGCGAGGAATGTAATGATTTTACAAAGATGTTTTTTTTTATGTATGAAAACTTTTTTCAGGTAGAAATAATTATCACAGTGGGGTATCTATTTTATACCGAATTTCATTTAATTGGTACTTTATTTAGCTCATTTTTTGAATTTCCCAAAAGTTTTCCCTTAAAAAAGGAATGATAACTCCTTGAATATTAATCATAGAGATTTGAAATTTATTTTGCATATATACATATGTAATTTACATTCGTGGTAAATTTTGAAATGGATTATTAGTATAATATATTGCAATATATTGAGATACACTCAGAATCGTATTTTCTAATGCAATATCATTGCATTCAAATCTTAATAATTATAATAAACCATTAATTTCTCCGAGGACGAAGGTACGAAGGAAGAACATCCACAATCGGCCTTTTCCACTTTTTTAAATTAATTTTAAAAATAATTGATAATTTTTTTAAAATTTATATGTTAGCCAGTTACTCGTATTTACATTTTAATTAGGCCTTCAAGTTCTAACTTTAAAAAAAAATTCTGACACGACACTTATTGCTGGATTTATTTTAAATATTTATTATACTTTCTAAAATATTTTGTGTCATGATTTTGATGACGTAATCAAGTAATATAATGTTTTTTGGGTAATTTTTTTTCTTATATACAGCGTTATTCATATTTTTATACAAATATACATATTGTGTTGGTATCCTAATATGATAAAAATAAAGAGATTCAAACGAAACAATTTTAAAAAACCGAGAAAATTTGTGTCCTGTTAGAAGTTTGTCAGAACAACCTAATTTAACCCGTTTTAAACGGGACGTATAAGGTCACCGCGACACCGGCTACTCAAACCGTCATCTTGTTTGCGCCACTGCAGCCATCTATATTCTAACCTAGCATCGATCTATACTGTTTTTAGTTGTATATTTTTACGTTTTGTTATTTATTGTGCCGAAAGTCTTTAAATTGTACTAAATGCTCTTGAACGACTTCTTTAGTGTATAACGGAAAAGTTGTGGAAATAGTAAAAAAAAAAATGTTCATAGTTTTACAAATAAATATAAGTTTTAAAACTTTCGTACCAATAAGTAAAATATTATAAATAGCGAATCAGAAAAAAATTATTTCTATAGTAATTCAACACCTAGGCAAATTTCATTATTTAAATATAACCTAATAATGGTTATAACAAAACCACTTCATGTGACGTTGAATAAGCTTTAGCGAATATAAATAAATACTATACGAATACTTATACAACCGTATAAATAATTTATTTTCGAAAATTTAAAAATACCTATAAAAAATATATATAGTCGTTACATGTAATACTACTAATATGGAACATGAAATTTATATTTTATAATAATTACAAATAAATAAATAAATTCAAATTGTTCCGTCTATTTTTAAAATATTAAGTTGTATGCTATTTACATATTTGAAAAAAATTCATATTTCATTGTTTTTCAGTACCGGATTGAATTAGTAACGTGAATGTTTTGCACGTATATACTAATTAACCTTTAGTATTACTTGTAGTATTTTTCTTTTAACTCATATTTTGGTTACTATAAAATATTGTAATTAGTTACTAAGAATTTTATTGTTTAAAAAATAATAATTGCAGTCAATGAGTAATTCTTGTATTCTAGACTTTCTGGTGACAAATCCGTTATCATATCAGAATAATCCAAAGCTCTAAACTTTAAAGTAGTTCATTTTCTATGTTAAAATGAGATAAATCGGATTTATGTAGCTGTTGATCTCAAACAGTTGTTTATGCTTTCGAGAGTCGAAAAAAAACGTTTTCCTGAACAATTTGTACTTGATTTAGATAAATACATTCTCAAAACCACAGTTTAGTTATAGAAAAATATCATAGTACACAACGTTTATTTTTTTATAAAGAGAATAACATTTTATATGACGAACCAATGGAATCTCAATAATTAACATTATAATTTTAAAATTTAAATATTCGTCGTTTAATATAAATATTCACTTTCAATATCAAAATTATATACTTCAATATTAATTTGATATACAATATACATACAATACGGTTAAAAATTTTGTTAAATAAAATAAAATAAAATAAAATTTCAGCACCAAAAGCCAATTTAAAATGTAAATTACAGAATTTCAGAATTTCATGTCTCTGGTAGCGGTAGCCAGTAGGTACGTCGTAATAAACCTCAATACCACTTATATGATTTAAAATTAAAGTGCCCTTAGTCCCATGGACCTGCTTGGCCTATTCGTTAATCCGCCACTGTTGTTTTTATTAGCATAGAAATCTTAGCCCTGCTAATAGATAAATATGCTCAAAAATTAATGATTAAATAAATCATAAATTATATAATCTAAAATTGTACGTTTAATTACACGAACGTATGCAAGGAAATTAAATGTTGGTAAAGAGAAAGTGACATTAAGAAACATTAGTCATTGCGATAGAAATATGCATTTTAAAATTATTAATTAATGTTAAAATAATTATAATATTAATTTACTAAAATACCTGAAATAGTTTCGTTTTTTAAATGATTAAATTTCATTACTTAGTGCGCGATCTATTAACAGATTCAACGAACTAATGAAACTACCAAATATATATAGTTTATTACATATTTTAATACTATACTAACAGAGTTAATTAAATGACTAAATAAAAATAATAGTAAAGTAATAAAAGTTCGTAAGAATAGTTTTTTAGGGTAATTAAAAATTAAGTAAACTTCAGTTTATTCAAATTTATCTGGAAAGGGTTTAAATTTTTCAATGTATTTAAATTTATAATATTATTAAATTACATACTACTTAAATACCTATAAATTATGAATTAATAATGTAATTAATTAAAGTCCTTTACATCATGTTTTCAAATAATCATAAATCTATGATAAGATGCTTATCAGTTACCATGTTTCGATCGCGTCGTTTGTTGGTATCACTGTTGCCGACCAGCCGCCGTTTAGGTTACTTATCGTTGTCTAATGCCTAGTACCCCCTCCCAGAAAGGCCGAACCAATGGTTGATTGTCAATCCTATTCGTGTTGTTTGCGGTACCGTAAATATTAAATAGTAAATACGTAATCTTTTTCGTCCGTTCTTGTCAACGACAATACTAACAAGATGGTAAGTTGAATATTTTTATTTTCAATTTTTATCCGTTCCAATCGCAATGGAATCAAATGTAAATGACAAACGGTTAAGCGCAATCAACTCTAAAAACTACTGTCCATCGATTTTAATGGAATTCATCCGGTTGTTTTTTAAGCAACCGGCTGTTTTTTTGTCTTATATACCATTTTTTTGCCGTTGATTGTCTCATTTTGTTTTTCAGTCTTTGGTCATCCCAGAGAAGTTTCAGCACATTTTGCGTATCCTCAGTACCAACATCGATGGCAAACGTAAAGTCATGTTCGCTATGACCGCCATCAAAGGTATCGGCAGACGTTTCTCTAACATCGTGTTGAAGAAGGCCGACGTCGACTTGAACAAAAGGGCCGGCGAATGTACTGATGAAGAGGTTAGTACAGTTTGAATTAATGTTACATAATGATCATCTACAATACTTAGATGTCTGTTGTCGGTAATGAAATATTGTTAACATTTCGCAAACGTTTTTGAGAATATCACGTCGATTGTTCGACGTAGTACTGTTACATGTTTGCTATAGCAAATGCCTTGCAATTACCAAGGGCTTTTGGTGGACCTTTGCTAAGTGCTCATGCTTGTCAAGGAACAACGCAATTGTTTAATGTGTTTTTTTATGAACTACATTGGTTCTATCCTAATAGTTCATATTATATTTCTTTTGTAGCACAATTGAGAAATTTTGCTTGCTAATTGTTGCAAAGCTAAATGGTTGAATTGTGCAAAATTAAAAAAACATTTTTTGATTATGAGTTTAATTAATTTTAAAGTTAAATTAATTCTAACATTTGTGTTAACAATATACAATTATTATTTTATAGCCAGTTAGGTAGTTGATACTAGTTAATTTGTAAAATTTACATTGTTTAGGTAGTAGGTACAATATACCTTTTATTTTTAAAAATTTGATGCATAGTTCTTTTATATATACTTTTATTTCATATTTAAGTAAACAACAGTTTTGTGCTAAAACATTAATCTTCATTAGGATAATATAAATGCAATCTATTCATTTGATATTCTATCGGTGGAGAAACAAAAAGTAGAGTTTGTATGCGTACTATTATTCTTTTAATGATGCACAATAATTTTTAATATAATACTTATTTTAAGATTTAAGTACCTAAATGACAATTTTGTGCTAAAAAATAAATCTTCATTAGGATAATATAAATGCAATTTATTCATTTCATATTCTATCGGTGGAGAAACAAAAATAGAAAGTTTGTATGGGTAAAATCATTATTTGAAATATGCAAATAAAATGTTATTTTAAAAGTTTAATTTTATATTTAAAAAAATAATGTAATTGCTACACACCAGGACTCGAAAATGTTTTTCGTTAAACTAAAGCATTAGACATTAACGGAAAAAGTAAACGCTTAATTGAATTCAGTGGCTAAAATCAAAGTTTCTTGTGTGATAACACTCTAAATGTGTATTATCCAAACCTGGTTGACATTTTATCACTACACATTTATTGCATAATTTTTATTATGCGCATCATAGTCTTGGTCACAATAGTAATGGTTAATTGAAATTCTACTGTACCAATGACATTTTTAATGTTATATTCATAAATATGCATAATCAACGGTTCATTATGTATGTATGTAATGAAATTGGTAAATTATGCAAAATTAATATTTTATATGCATATCTAAATCAGTCAAATTTATTTAATTAAATTTTTCTGAGATTTGTCTAAGTACATTTATATATATAATTAACATAATAAAATTAGCCTTAAATATTATTTCTATTAATGTGGTTCAATTGGAAATTATTGTATGCTACGTTTAATACATATTTCACAATATAAGCACAATCAACGGTACATAATGTTTAATATATTATGGAATTGGTAAATTGTGCAAAATTAAATATTATATTTAGAAAATCATTGGTCCTTTTCTTATTGATTTTGTCTATTATCTATATAATAACATTATTAATTACTGACAATTAAATTTGAAAAAATATCTACTAATATTCAATTGCTAAATTCACATTCATAATATTATAGGCAGTAAATAAAGTAAACTATTTTTGCAATGATTTTTTTTTTTTTACATGATTAAGATTTAAATTATAATTACAAACATTTAATACATTTTTGTCATTTTTAGGTAGAAAAGATAATTACAATTATGCAAAATCCTCGTCAATACAAAATCCCAGACTGGTTTTTGAACAGGCAAAAGGATGTAGTAGATGGAAAATTCTCCCAAGTAAGTAATTAATTTATAATAAGATTAATACCTTGTATAAATATTTTCATAATAAATAGTTCTAATGTAATACAATTTTTTTTTTTTTTATTTAGCTTACCTCTAGTACCCTTGACAGCAAATTGCGTGAAGATTTAGAAAGGTTGAAGAAAATCAAGGCTCACCGTGGTCTCCGTCATTACTGGGGGTATGTTTATGTATATTATTTTTAATATCGAGTACCTTACTATACCTACTACTACCTTACCTACCTTACTACATTAAATTAAACAGACTTAAAAAATGAAAGCTTAATTTTTTTTTTTTTTTATAATTTCAAAATAATATTAAATATATGTTATTTTTTATGTTTTTATTAGTACCTATTACTTAGTGAGCTTAACGTAATCATATTTTCTGTTGGAGCTAGCGCACACTACAGACTTAATCGACCGACTATTTGATCGGTTTGTTAATGGTCACACGAATGTATTGAAGTGTGTATATACACGTTAAACTATTAAATGGGCAACCTGATTCCCATTTGATAAAAAAATCTGCAAACTAATATAAATGATCATTGCGTTTTATGCAAGTGCACACTATGAACTAAACAGTTCGTTGATAGTGCATACACACGCTTTACTACGGTTATAACATAATATGACCTTTTGTTATGACTATCGCACATGAAAATATATTAATTATTGTAATTTTAATAATTAATTATTCAGTAATTAGAGATCTCATGTTAATAAAATATAATATATTATTAAATTCTTAAAAATATTTTTATTCACTCTTATACTTTGTAGTGCCAAAATTGTATCAACCCTGCTATAGTTCATACATTATTGCTATATTATGTTACCAATGTTTTACTAGTATAATACAAAATAATGATAACATTGTAAAAATAAATTTATAAGAACTACTATCGGCAACAGTGTGTGCACAGACGGCAAACTAAATAGTTCGATAATTGTCATCACAGCACAATTCTGATTAAAAAGTCTAGTGTGCGCTAGCTCTTAATATTATTTTCAGAATTTATTATTATCATTAATTTATTCATTTATTAACTATAAAATATTGACACTATCTACTATAACCAGTCATTTTTAAATTAATTATTTTATTGACAAATTTAAATAATAATTTAGTTGTTTAAAATTAAATAAAGACCATAAAAAAATGTTTGCTATACTGGTATTTAATCATATACAATTAACAATAGTCAAGAATAAATACACATAGTGTTAATTACTGCTATGTTCACATTTCAAGTTAACATGTTCACTGTATTTTATTGGATATAATTCGGCCAATATCTATTTTTGTCAGGACACATGATTTTGAGTAATTTAAAACGCATTAAATTTTAAATTGTATGCCTATACAATTCATATGTAGCTATTGTATGTGTTACTAATTTCATATAAATAAAATTTGTATATTTTTATCATTTACTTTTTAATAATTTTTAATAGGAAACAAAATATTGTTATTGAGAAACAAATAATTTTGTTTGTTTTTAAATTATATAATATAAGTATAAAATAATATATATAATTGTTTTTTCAGTTTGAGGGTACGCGGTCAACATACCAAAACCACTGGACGTAGAGGACGAACTGTTGGTGTGTCTAAGAAGAAATAAGTTAATAAAGTGATTATTTTTATTCAAGTCTTGGTTTTTTTTTTTTTTTTTACCTAAATATATTTAACTTGTCCATTTTATCTTTGTCTTTACTATATTACTATCAATAATAGTACGGAAGTGATGCGGTTTTATACTTTATAATTTTTTGCTTATTGTTAATTTGCAATTATTAAATTAATAATGTATTAGCAATATTCAATAAAATAAAATAATATTTTTATTGTATCATGGTAAAACTATAGGTTGTACAATGACGATTGTCATGCTATTTGGGAGATGCGCTGTCATTTGTTTATAAATTATAATATTGGAAACCACAATATAATGTTATTAATGTAATAAAATTATATTATATTCCTACATAATTCTGTTAAATTTAATCTGGATATGTATAAACATTGTACTAATTTGTACCTGTTAAAGAGGTATACTAATTTAATGTTTCTAAATATTGATATTTCGATAGTTTTTTGTAGAGTGTGAGTGGTTTTCTGATTTTATCATTGCATTAGGTTAGCATTCCCTTGCTAATAAACCATCACTGATAATTGATATAATTTTCAATTATTTAAATTTTAAAATAGTTAATATAATAAATTGTTTTACTGAATATCATTTTATTAATAACATTTTTCAGACATAATTTAAAAGTGATAACTATTTAAACATTTAATAATTTTTACTAAAGCTACTACCAATCTACTAAACATTACTGATTAATAATTTAACAAAAATAAAATATGGTTTATATATTTTTGTAAACAGAACAATTATAAAATATAGCTTATTATAAAATCCATTTTCAACATTATTCAACAACATTTAATTTATGTTACTGTAAGACAGTAACATAATATAACCAAGATATACTTTAAATCAAAGTGGATATCAATAAGTATTTTTTTGTTTTCTATAATGTGATACTTAATACTTAAAACTTTAAAATTCAAATCTTAAAAATACTTATTTATGCTTGATTGTTTTGTACTACTGACTATTGTGCTTATAATGACTGCCTAATTATAAATTATGGTTAATGACATTAGAAATATTGAACATTTGTTAAGTGTCTATGTATTTATAAGTCTACTTAATAATTTTTTTTCCTCAGCTTTTAGTGTCCACACAGGAGAGACTCATTACAAATCTAAACTTTATTATCATTACTTAAATTAAGTTTAGGTATGTTCCATCAGAGTTAATACAGGAGGTTATGATTGGCTACTATAAAATTAGTATATAAATAAGTTAATGGTAGTGATATTAATATAATGCAATTTTTTACCAAAAATGGTAATTTACAAATATATAGGTATTATGAAAAAAATTACATTTATGTAAACGTGAATACTTAGGTTGCAAAACATTATTTTATATAATGTATAAAAAAAAATGTAAGAAATGAAATATATTTCGGGAAGATGTACGTCAAAATTTCTTCCATATGTTCACTCATATTATTTTAACCAGGGACGGATTGGGCCATAGGGAAATCGGGAGATCCCTGATGGGCTGCGACGCCGCGTACTACGCCTACTTTTCTACTATATTAACTGCATATATATATATATAAGAATATTTAGTATTACAGGTGCTTTATCGAGATACCTGTAATCAAAATCCATGGATTTAATTACAGCTCAGAACCTAATTGATGAAACACTTGAACGTTTAAAAAATGTTCAAAGAAATATGGAATGGATAAAATTATCTGCAGAATCATTTGTTAGGTTAGGTTAGACTATAAGTTAGATTTACAATTTAATGGCGATAGTCCTATAAATGTAAATGAAATATTACCTAATATAAGAACCAGAAAGAAAAAAATGTTACCCGGTGAGATTAGTAATGATGTGGTACATGAAGATCCTTTAAAGAAGTTTGAAATAGAAGTTCATAACAGAATATTAGATATAGTTGTTGAGAGTATTAAAAAAATATTTATAAAACAGAAAATTGTATAATGATTTATCATGTTTGTTACAAAGTTATTTTTCTTATATAATTCAAAATGATTTGCCTGATCAAGCATTGACTACTATGTGTGATAAGAAGAGTTTGAATTCAAGGATAAATTACAACCGACTAAAGAATGAGTTAATACATTTTGCAAAAAATTGGGATAAACTAAAGAAAAGTCTTGCTGAATCATTTACTACTTCATACTCTTTGGGGCTAACACAAGACAAAGAAGATGACATTGAATCTAAAATTAATCCTGAATCACAAAATATGACTTGTAAGAGTTGCAAAAACTGTGTTGTTTGTTGCTATAACATTTTACAAAAATAAAATTTATATTGTGATGCATATGCTAATTTATTTTTGGCATACAAATATGTACTTAGTCTACCATCAACCCAAGTATCCTGTGAAAGATATTTTTCTTTCTTAAAAAATATTAAATCAAGACTTCGTAGTCAACTTTCGGATCCAAAACTAGAAGCATTCATGTTAATGTCCATCAAAAAACAGAAATTAACATTATTAGATTCAGATAAAATTATTGAAGAATTACAAAAAGAGAGTTCTCTTTTAAAAAAAAATCTTTCATTGTAAATTAAATCAGTCATTATTTATTCAAATAAAAATATTTAAAAAAATTATTAACATTTTATTATTTAATATTTATATGTAGGTAATACTAATGTTATTCCATTATTATTATTTTTATTATTACATTTTATTGTTAAAGGTTGATTTTATAATAACACTGATTACAATAGTAATCAGTTTCTTTTATATTAATATTGTTTATTGATACTGGTAAGATATATGTTTTAATATGTAAGTAAATAGTAGTATTGTAGTATTTTTCAAATAGTACCTATGTATTTAAAGTAGGAAAAGTGATTTTTATTTATAAATTACATCTGGTAATAATTATAGGTATCTTATATCTGCCTATGCAAACCTCACTAATATAGTATAATATAGGTAATCATTTTTGTAGGAACAATGAACACACCATAAAATGCCAATAAATATTTAGGTACCACCCCTTTATAAGACTAAAAAAAAATAACTATCTTCAGTATGGTACACTTGCCAGTTGCCCCCAATCCCCCAACGAATAGTGGGCCGGTAAAAAGGTATTTTCCCGGGCTGGTCCAAAGTTCCAATCCGTCCCTGATTTTAACCGTCAAATCTGTGGACCACAAAATTATGTCATCGTGTGTAGTGTGTTTACTATTTAAATTATATACTATATACACTACAAGTCAAACGATGACAAATTGCGTCTAGTTGGTACTTTATTTAGCGAATTTTTTAAGTTTTTCATTGGAAGAAGAAAAACTGCCAAAAAATGACGTAAAAACGTCAACATTTACGGAAATCGTACTTTTGATGAAGTTGATTTAGCTTATTCATGATAACTAATGCTATTTTGAATGTAGGTACTTTAAATGTTTTTGAGTTTTCTCATAGGTAGTTAACACACATGGTAAACTTATGAAACTATCACTATAATATATTATATTATATATTTATATATTAAATTTCGCGAATCGTATTTTCTAATGCAATATCACTGCATTCAAATCCTATAATAAATAAAATTATTAAAATTCAAATAAAATTATAATAAATTACAAATTTCTCCGAGCACCGAAAGGACGAAGGAGGAACATCAAAAATCGGCCTTCCCACTTTTTATTATTAGGTACGTATATTAAATTCGGCGCAACATGACACATAGATTATTTTTAAATTATAATTGTACATTTGTATTTGTTTGAGATTTCGCAATGTGATTTATTAATTTATATGAAATATAACTACCTAAATAACTAGTTACTAATTATAGTAATTGTTTTATTTCTTACTCTACTATCGTCAACTGTTACATATTATATGTACATGTAAGTATATTTAAAGTTTCTTAAATTTATTTTAAATGTGTTGTTTTTGTTAGACGCTTATTACTTTATTAGTATATTGATAATTAGAAAATATGATAAACAGTATATTATCTACTATAGGTATTTCCAATGCGTAATTGTACATTGTGTATAAAATTGTCAATATTTTCGCTTACTGATTAAAGTGCGTTTTTAGTCTTGCAACTTATGAACTAATAAATTATTGTCACAACTT
The DNA here is from genome assembly GCA_013282895.1 of Eriosoma lanigerum. Classification (NCBI taxonomy): domain Eukaryota; kingdom Metazoa; phylum Arthropoda; class Insecta; order Hemiptera; family Aphididae; genus Eriosoma; species Eriosoma lanigerum. The sequence continues at coordinate 250,971 of CM023360.1, read as the reverse complement.
GACTGACAAAATAAACATTTACCTATACCGACATATATTATGATTTTGCCACAGAATTAAAATACCTAATTAGAAAACCAAAAATCATAACGAGAATAAGTACTTCAGGAATACAAATTACAAATATCGATGGACGATGGTAACAAAATAGGCATTCCTGCATTTTAAAACAATCGCTGTCCCATTCATTTCTGAAGAAATTTAAAGTCTTTTTTTACATGAAACAAATTTTCTTTGAAAAATCTTACATGTTAGAGCGTAAAAAAGTAATTAAATTTACTTGTTAGTTATTACTTATTAATTATAATGCTATGAACAATTTCTATTTTTAGACATTAGTTTGTATCTATTAATTGAAACCGTCCAAGGCAGGGGCGCCATTTCAGTATTTTAATAGGGGAGCGAAAATTGAAGCAGGCTAAGTTTTACGCCAATCGGGCCGACATTTTGTTTGATATTAAAATTATGTCAGTAACTGACAACTTCATTTGCGATGCATTTTTTATTAATGTACAATGTTTTTTATTTATACCTAATTTTATTAAACATATATCATTATTCACAGCTTAATAAACCATAATGACACAAAATACAAACAACAAAATGGTACAAATTTACAATAAGTCCGTTGACAATGTTATTGTAGATTATGAGGGTGGCGTATGGCATTTGAATATTATGTATCAGCGCGATAAAATATGTAAAAAAAAATAAGGGAGCCGTGGCCCACCCTGCTCCCCCCAAATGGCGCCCGTGGTCCAAGGGACTATGCGCCCATTTTTCTTTCAAAGTTGACATAAAAATATTATAATTGACATCGTATGAATACATTTTTTCCCACGTCCTCTAACTGTAGCCTGTTCGTTGGATCACGTTTTTATTTCTTTCTCCTGTTTATAAACTACAATACTCTTTGTAGAATCTTTTATTTTCATTGTTTTTTTTCTCCAAATAATCGACTTACAACGAAATTATTCTAACGAGAGTTTATTAAGCGTTATAACTTAATATGTGACATTACATACCTACAATTTACTAAATAACAAGTATACACATACAGTGGCGCCGGTGCTGGGGGGGGGGGCAGAGGGGGCATTTGACCCCCCCGTTAAATATGTCAGGGAACAAATTATAATTTTGCCCCCCCCCCTGAAAATTTGTCATCATAGTTATACACTTAATACTTAAACATTTTAGAGTTATAATTTAAATTTAAATTACATTTTTACTATTTTTAATATTTATATAATTTGTAATAAAATAAATTTTGAAAAGTTGTATAACAAATAAAATTAAAAAATGTAAAACATTAAAATTGTTTTTAATTTTATATTCAAAATTAAATTAGGTAAATAAGACTAATAGTTTAATCTACAAAATAGTAATTAAACCTATTTTACAAAAATCAATAAGTATTTGTATTTTATTTTAATATACTATATATCATGATTTTCCTAAAATTTTTGCCCCCC